>PVLD010012332.1:0-60903 GCA_004027595.1 Dinomys branickii | reverse complement strand
GATTCCTTCTCTTTGGGAGAATGTCCCTTAAGCTTTCTGCTGAGAGTTCCGCTTAAAAGGCTGTACAGATATTGGTTAGATACTCCCTACCTAGTGACCTGGGTGAGGTGTGTAAAACTGCTCCCCCACCCTCCCAGGGTTCCCTGCAGGTATAGGGATGGATCTCCTCCCCCACTCGGTGATCTGGTCGCGAGCGCCGCTATCTCACCAGTTATTGGAGTCCCTGCAGGCATGAAGGTTCCAAGGTGCCAGTCTATCCTTTGGGGCTTTCTGTGCGGCCCGCCCGATGCGCACGAAATGTGAGACCGCTGGGCGTTGCCACCGCCAGAGAGCCGATCTCTGTCGGGAGTCGCCGGAGAGCTGCGCCGGGTTGGGGGGCGGGAGGGATCGAGCCGTCTGTACTCTCGGGGCGGTAGGACCCAGCAAATCCCTTCCTCCGCTTCCTGCGACGTCTGGGGCCCTCCACGCGGCTCGCCCAACACGCGCGAAACGTGGGACTGCCGGGCGTCTCCGCCGCCAACAAGCCGATCTCAGTCCGCAGTCGCCAGGGGGCTGCGCCGGCTCGGGAGGCGGGAGGGATCGAGCCGTCTGCGCTCTCAGGGCGCTAGGACCCAGCAAATCTTTCTCCCCACTTCTGGCGGCGTTTGGGTCCCCCCGCGCGGCTCGCCCGACACGCGCGAAACGTGGGATTGCCGGGCGTCTCCGCCGCTAGCAAGCCGATCTCGGTCGGGAGTCGCCGGGGGGCTGCACCGGCTCGGGAGGCGGGAGGGACCGAGGCGGCCGCGTTCCCACTGTGCTTGGACCGAGCCAAGCTTCTTCCCTGCGGGGATCGTCCCTGGCTCCCAGCGTCTGGGGCTTTCCCACGTCTCGCCCCGGCAGCCTGGTCCGCCGTACCACATCTCCCCGGGCATCCCAGAGAAATACGCCCAGTCTAAACTTCCCAGCCGAGTTCCCGGCATTCACGCTCGCCAAGTCTGTCTCGAGCTGGCGACGCCCATCAAGGAGGTTCGCTCCCTTGCTGCTCACCTGGTCGCCATCTTCCCAAATCTTTCATTCTTCAGAGCAGAGTAATAGTCCAAGATAAATAGATGCCCCATTTTCTTTTGTAATCTTCAGTTGATAGCTATATAGGTTATTTCCTGGATTTAGCTTTTACAAGTTGTGCTGGTATAAGCAGTGCTACGATGTACTGCTGTACTATTACGTCTTCAACTTTTGGAGGATGATCAATAGTAGGATTTAGATTCTTTGAGAAATCTCTACACTGATTTTCATAATGGATTCAGTAGTTTACATTCCCCCAATACCATCCAGTATCTTTTTACTGCAACCTCCACCGGTATTTGCTATTGTTCGATTTCTTAATGATTTCCTTTCTTTCTAGTGGAAGATGGATTCCTAACATTGTTTTGATTTGAATTTCTTTAATGACCAGAGGTGCTGAGGATTTTTTCAAATATTTACTTACAATTTGTGTTTTCTCTTCTGAAAAGTATCTGTTCATTTCTCTTGTGCATTTCTTAACTGGATTTTTAATTTTAGGTGGTTTAATTTTTAAAATTTTGTACATTCTAGATATTAGTCCTCTGTCTGAGGAGTAGCTGGCAAATATTTTTCCATACTGTAGGTTGACTCTTCACTTTTTTGATTCATTCCTTTGTTGTACAGACACTTTTTCGTCTGGTTTAATACCATTTATTGATTCTTGCTGATGTTTCTTGTGCCACTGAAACTCAGTTTAGGAAATTCTTTCGTGCACCTGTGTATGCCATTGTTTTATATTTTTGATCTTCCAGTAGGCTGAATGTTTCTGATGTAGTGTTTAGAGCCTTGATTCATTCTGATTATAATCAGTGTATGATGAGAGACAATGGCCCAGTTTCAATCTTTTGTACATTAATAACCAAGGTTCCCAGAGCCACTTACTGAATACTCTGTCTTTCCACCACAGTATGCTTTTGACCCCTTTATCAAAGATCAAACAGTTGACTGTGCCCAGGAATGCTTGTGTGTCCTCAGTTCTGTTCCATGGATCCAAGTGTCTGTCTTTGTTAAAGTACCCTGTCATGTTCATCTCCATTGCTTTGTCGTATAGTTTGAAGTCAGGCATTGCTGTGCCTGCTGCTTTGCTCTTTTTGCCCAAAGTTGCTTTTGCTGTTCTGCATCTCTCCCGGTTCCATATGAATTTTAGGGTCATTTTCTTTTGATCTTTAATGTAGATTGTTGGTATTTTAAAAGGGACTGCAATGAATCTGTATAACAATTTTAGAAGTATGGCCATTTTGGCAATATTGATTCCGCCTATCCAGGAACATTTAACATCTTTCCAATTTCTGATACTCCATTCCAATCTCCTTTAGAATATTATAGTTTGCTTTGTAGTGATCTTCCGCTTCCCTGGTTAATTCCTAGATGTTTAATTTTCCTTGAAGATACTTTCTAATCCTATTTGGGGTGTACACAAATAATTTTTGTGTTGATTGATTGGCACCGTCAGAGACACACTCAGCCCTTATGGCGACGGCTCAATTCCGAGACATAATGACACCTAGCTCCCCTTTCCCAGAAACCGCTGTGGTTTCTCTTACCCAGCTGCCCTCGCCAAAGCCCGCGTGTGCCAAAGATAATCCAATCCCTCCTTAGTACAAAGCTCTGAGCCACCTACATCAGCTACCCTGTGGCCCCTCCCCTCGGAGTGCATAAAAGCTCTAACCCTGTTCTTTGTCTGCAGAGAGCCAGCACAGCTGTTCTGGTGCTGACACCCTCAGTGCTCACATTAAACTTTTATCGCTTCGGATTTACATCCCTCTCCTTCTCTGTGTCATGTTAGATTGAGTACCTAATTCTCACTCACTCAATCATTGATCTTGCATCTTCCATAAGTAATATTCTTTTCTTAAATACCAGGGTCAAATTGCAGTCTTCACTATATTGTGCTGTGAACAATATTTGACACTCTTTATCATTCTCTGCATCTTAAAATATCTGTGTATTAGTTAATTCAGAGGAAATAATGCCCTATGGTCTCCCTCCTCATTGTATATAACTTTTTTGTTGAAATTCTTTTTAATTTTTAGGTAGCACTCATTCTCTCAAACTCTATGTTGGGGAATATCCAACCCTCTATGTTATGGTTTTATTTGTATTTCTCCACTCACTGTGGAGGTATTTCATTGAATAATATAACTTATTAATGAAAATGATTTACTATCTATTTACTTCAAGTTTTCAATCTCTAAAATCAAACCACAGAACCCATAGTCTTCTATGATTTGACACATTTGCTTCATGTTTAAAATATGTCTCCTAATTTTTTTTTTTTTTTTTTTTTTTGCGGTACAAATAAGCAAGCAATAAACCTGGTCATACTGATCCTTTTCCATATAAAATGTTCCACATCTATTGTCATTCACTTATCTTCCACCTCAGATATTTAGTCCAATGACTAATCCTTCTGGATCTATCTCAAAAGAAATCCAGTTCAATACAGAATTTGGCCATATATTTCTAGCAGTAACCTTGATCAAAATCTCTGTAACATATAGTATGCTCTCTACTTACTCTCTCAGACTCCATTGCAAAGTCTGTCCTGAACAAATTAATATGTATGACCTTGGCCAAATACTGTCTGATCTAAGGTTAGACTTAAATAAAAATATAGATATATTCACAGAAGTAATCTGATTAATGCCCCTTTCACACATTGGTTTTCTATTCTTATTCTTTTATCTTACTATGTTTATTGGTAGGATTTAAACATACGTAGTGATCACATTCATTGTAGGGAATTTGTACCTTCTCCATGTCTCTAGAGTCATAAACCATTCTTCATATTACACACACACACACACATACACACACTTCCTCTCTCAATTTAAGTACAATAATCTACCTGCATCAGGTTTTCTTGTTCTTTCAAAATATGGGATGCTCTTTTCCTTCAGAGTCTTTGCAGGGCATTGTTTTTTGCTTGACAATCAACTACCTAACTAGCATTTTCTCTGTACTGTCTTTAAATTCCATCTTGTTGTGCCTTGTTCAAGCTTTTAAATTAAACCAATGTAAATAGGCATGTGCACTGTACTAAGATATTTTTACTGCCCCACTCACGGTATTTTACATATGTCAACAGAATTTATCATTTTATGACAATGCATGTTTTCCCTTAATTAGTCTTAGTTTTTTTCAAGGGGATCTTTATGTTTTGTAGATGTTTTTAGATCTTATGAATTTTATAATCTATGATTTGAGCAAGAAGCTAGAATAGATATATCAATTTCAATAAGCTTTTATAGAATATGTGAATTTGATTAAATGCAAAACTTCCCTGGTAATTTCGGCATTAGTTTCAAATCTATGTGCTACAAAAGTAGTTGATGATTTATTCCTTAATTATGTTTAAGTACATGAATCACTTTTCACTTTTTTGTTCTTTCTTCACCCAGATGTACCCCTGACATTCTAAATTTGACACTGATTCATGGTAGGTTGTCTATTATGTAACAGGTCTGTATACCTTCTCATGCTATTCCTACCACATGGAATTCATATGATCCCCTTCATCTTCTTGGTAGCTGCACATTCAACTTTCAATACTTTCGTATTTTTTGTCTGTGTGCTCTTTTATATTTTATCAGTTATTACATCTGTTTTCTTGATAATTATGTGACATTATGGAATTTCTCACAGGTTCAGTTTCCTCCTGAAAATTCTTATGTTGAATTTGGAAATAGAATCACTGACAACAATTAGCTAAAAAGGGTCATACAGGAGTATAGTGGATCCCTATTCCAAAGATAATTGTCCTTATAAAAAGCAGAAATCTGAACATATACATCACAGAAAAATGAGAAACAGGTTTTAAAAAGCTAATGCAAAAGAAAAATAATGACTGTGAACAAATCTGCAGAAGCAAGAAGCGTCCCATCACACAGAGTTGTCTCACACATGTCAGCGCACTCTACTCTTTCCAATATCTTTTAATGCGATAAATAAGTAAAAGCATGAGTAAGTAAATGGCATAACATTTAAAAAATCACTGATGATTACTGTAGCTTGAGTTTGTATAAAGAATACAGAGACATTTGGAAGTGTTGCATGATGTATAAAGACAGCAAAATGGGATGCCAATTGTTCCCCTGAATACTTGCATAAACACTTAAATTTGTGTGGCATACTTCAGTACTAAAAGTATCAGTTTTTAATCTAATTGTATTTACCTGAACCACTCTCTTCACAGTTGCTTCAAGAAGACTTTTGCATAAAAATTATGACTGAAAATAGTTTCTTTGTGAGAGACTACCACCGACCCAATTCCCTATAGCCTTTGTAAACCTCTATGACAAATGCCCCGACATTTCTGTCTGTTCATAGTGATTAAATATTTCTATTATCCCTTATCAGTGTAGAGGAATTATCATTTTCTAAGGGATATAGACTATAGAATAATGCCTCTGGATATGTTTAGCTTTACTTCTAATTTGAGAAATAATTAAGTATGTTTCTCTGATTTCACTCTACCTTCAGAAAAGGTAGAGTGTATTATAAAGGTGTCAAAATTAAAATGCTATTTTGAAATAAACTTATAGGACATTTGGGACTGAGGAAATTCTATGGACAAGTAAACAAACATTAAATGGAACTGCCCTGTGCTAGGTTTTTCTTTGGCCATAGTTGATACCATCTTAGAAGGCTGCTCTTTATAGGTATGTGTGTAAAATGATTTTCAAGGGAAGTTCTCAAATCATCAGAGAGTGATAAAAATGAATGAGATCACACTTAGGTGAATCATCAACCCGGCTGATTTCTCGGGAATGTGTGAATACTAGAGCAGTGCGATGCACATGCCTTACAAATCCTATTTTAACTACTGAGAGAACCTGCAGAAACGTGAAGTCAGATCCCCAGCTGAACATAACAAGTTTGTTTGTGTACAAATCTGGCACACAGCTACTTTGAAACCTCAGCAATTCTAGGAAACTGATAGAACGTGTGGCATGTGGTTATCATTGTCATTTTCATTTAAATCCTGTTAAAGTCTTTGCTAACAGTATCTTAGTTTATTTTTTTTTTCAGTATCTTAGTTTAAAAGTTAAGTATGAACTCATTAAAATCTTCCAACTCTGACAAATTTTGTTTGGTTTAATTGATACACTGTAGTTCTCAAAGCATTTGACAACTAGCGGTAGCAGTGTTCAACTTCTGTGTCTATCACGGATTCTATATCAGGCAGTATATTCCTGATTGTAATAGTTACATAAAGCGGGCATATGTGATATTTTCCAATCATCAGTTTTTAAAAATCATTTTATAGGGAATAAAATCTAACACTGTTATACTTTAAGAAATATCTTCTGCATACTTACAACAACTTTTTAAACCCATAAAACCTATATTTTTCCCAGAAAACAATTTCCTAATTTAATAGAAATTCCATAAGGAAAACATACATTATAGAAGAGAAAATTATAAATATTTTATCCTGTACATATTTATAGTTTCACAAGTACAGCATGGAATCTACTGAGTTCACTAAATTTGAAATTCTACCCAACCCACACTTTTCCCTTTATCTTTTAAAGCATGGATACAAAAAATGTTTATTTAAATGTATCTCTAAAATGTAACTAAAGAACAGATCTTTCTCTAAGGTATTAGAAAGAAATCTGTAAACTACTAGTAAAATTAAACTTTAGTGAAACCTAAGTGTGAAGCAGCACAAAAAATTAAGCAGTTCACATTCAATAGTTCTTTTAAAATGGCCAAAGATTTATACGATCTGAAGAGAAACCAGAGTGGGAATAGCTCTTTTAAAAGACAGTACTAAAAAAAAAAAAAAAAAAAAAGACAGTACTAATGTCTATTGGTCAGCTGTTATGGTACAAATAGCACCTGGTGAGAGCTAAACCTCCCCATGTTCTACCTAGCTAAATATTTTCTGTTTCCTCAAAAGGAGATAGAAAAGAAAAAGATGGAAAAGTCTTCCCACAAAAATAAGACATACCTGTCACAGGAACCGGTGTAGTTATAGCAAGTGGAACAGCTGAAACTATCTCTTGCAGAGCCCCTGGACCAAACACTCATTCAGCTGGCACCCATTTGCAAGTGGCACAGGCTGACCAACTCGTATGCAGGCAATCTGCCATTCTAACAGATGGTTGCATGGATTTCCAGCCAAAAGACCATGAATGAACATCAGATGTGTTTGCTGAGGGCAGGAATCCCAATCAAAATCATCCAAACAGCTGTTTGTCCTAAGGTTATGAACCCAGGTTTGAAGGCATCTGCCACTCCTTATTCATCTTTTGGTGACTTTAAGTTTTCTCAAACACAAACTGTATTTTTTCCATAAGAGAGAGCCATAGAAAATATCCTTTACATACTATATTGTACATGTGTGATTGTGTGTGCAGAGTACTTTTCACTTGTAAACATGTTTATTTAAGGTGACATCTTGAATGCATGGTAAAAGGAAATAGTGTGCACACACTCAAATGTGGCTTTGGTTGATAGGCATTACAGTCATTATTATAATCATTGTTTATTGCCTCAGATATGTTTCCAAGCATAACAGGGTTCTAGAAAAAACCCAGCCTGTTGGAAGGTAAATGCCTCCATACTCTACTAAATGGACAAAAACTGAAAGCTTTCACTTTAAAGTCAGGAACAAGACAAGGATGTCCACTGTCACCACTGCTATTCAACATAGTTCTGGAAGCATTAGCCAGAGCAATTAGACAAGAGAGAGAAATAAAAGGAATAAGGATAGGAATGGAAGAAGTTAAACTATCACTATTTGCAGAAGACATGATACTATACATGGAGGATCCCAAAAACTCCACAAGAAAACTCCTGCAATTAATTGACAAATTCAGCAGAGTAGCTAGATACAAAGTCAACACCCAAAAATCAATAGCATTCCTATACACGAACAACAAACAGACTGAGAGAGAAATTGAGGAAACCATACCTTTTACAATACCATCCAAGAAAGTGAAATATATAGGAATCAATCTAAGAAAGAATGTGAAAGATTTATTCACTGAAAACTACAGTACTCTGAAAAAAGAGATAGAAGAGGATTTCAATAAATGGAAAAACATCCCCTGCTCATGGTTAGGAAGAACCAACATTGTGAAAATGGCCATACTACCAAAACTGTTGCACAGATTCAATGCAATTCCCGTTAAACTACCATTAGCATACCTCACAGATCTAGAGAAAATGTGCCTTAAATTCATCTGGAATCAGAAGAGACCCAGAATAGCAAAAGCAATCCTGGGCAACAAGGACGAGTCAGGTGGAATCACAATCCCTGACCTGAAATTATACTACAAAGCTACTGTAATAAAATCAACCTGGTACTGGCTAAAAAACAGACCTGAGGATCAATGGAGCAAACTGGAAGATGCAACCATATCGAAATACACACTCAGCCACCTAATATATGACAAAGGGGCCAACCAGACTCACTGGAGAAAAGATGACCTGTTTAATAGATGGTGTTGGAAAAGCTGGCTTGCCTCTTGCCGAAAACTGAAAATAGACCCAAGTCTATCACCATGCACCAAACTTAGGTCAAAATGGATCACAGATCTCAACGTTAAAACAGAAACTCTAAACCTATTGGAAGAGAAAGTAGGTAAAAATCTTGAAGACATAGGAGTAGGCAGAGAGTTCATGAACAAAAATGAAACTGCAAGGGAAACACTTCAAAGAATCAATAACTGGGACCTCATTCTACTGAAAAGTTTTTGCACATCTAAAGAAATCACCAGCAAAGTAAAAAGAAAACCCACAAATTGGGAAAAAATTCCTAGCTGGCTGTCCCTCAGACAAAGCTCTTCTATCTAGAACATACAGAGAAGCAAAACTAATCTGTCCTTTTCTAGATCTGTTTACACTCACATCTTAGGAAATGCAAAACAATTAGAGCATGATAATCATGATTTCATTTCTCAGAAGGTGTATGTAGTCCTTTTCCGGTGTTACACTTTTCATACTTATTCCAGAAAATTCCACTGGAAAGGAGCGCCACAGCTCACACATGTTTTCTTTTTCTGGTGAACAGCTTCATTATAGTAATCATCTAAGGAGTACCTGAAAACATAAAAATCAATTTAAATAGTTTCAATATATTTTATCATATTATTAATTTGAAATCTTCATTGGAAAGAACTTTAGAAAAGTTATCAACAGGCTAATATAGCAAATGTTAATGTCTAATACATTTCAAAACTATCTGAAAAGTATTAAAACTACCTCATCTTTAAAAAAAATACACACTTTTGTCAAATTTGAATGTTCTCTGCAAGTATTAGTTTTTGGCAAGACAAATTAGAATACATGATTCGTGTCCAATGTCAGTAATTATATATGAGTTAACTAAATGCACTACTATGTAAAACAAAATAAAGATAAACATTTTAAAATATAGGTCTTATTTTTTACATTATTCTAACTGTGTACATTATAATTAGCAATGAGACTACAACAGTGAACATTCTTAAACATATTGATAGTGTTACATAGAATATGCTGTTATTAAAATGAAAAAATCTGAAATCACAAGAAAAGTATTACATAATTCAGGTAATTTTCACTTACAAACAATCAATATCATTTATTTAGGTAGTGATCAACTAAGAATATCAGAGAAGTACATCTACTTTCAAGTATAACAAATTATTGAACTATTATAATTGGAAAGGATAATTACCAAATATAAAGGGGAAAGAGACTAAACTTTATACTCTGAATGATTAACTTTCTGTATATCAATTAATTTTAGTTAATCTAAAACTCTAAAATCTTCTGAAAAGTGAAAATATCTGAAAAATTCTGAAACTGAATAATGCGATAAAATGCAACACCCAATATTCAAATGTGTAAAATCAGCATAATTTAAAATGTATAAAATTGGCATAGGAATTAGCTCGCCAATCAAGAGACAGATAACATTTGGCAGATACAAATAAAGCTAGATAGGTATGTAAGGAATTCTAGTTGATGCTGAAGAAGATATTTCAAATCAGTGAAGAAAAATATTGATATCTATTTAATAAATTGGATTAGGGCTGATTAAAAATATGATAGAACAAAAATAAGATACCAATTTTATTATTTTTTACAAATGCAAGGACAGATTCCAGGAGGATCAACTAAATAAATAATATGAAAGCCTGCACAATTACAAAGGGAAATATATTTTTAACGTAGGGATAGGAAATTCACTTTTACAAATAGCCTAGGAACCACTATAAACCATGCATAAAATGCAAGCCAAAAAATTACAAATTGTTTACTCATTAACAGCAGCTTCTGTAAAAAATAATCGTGAGTACAGTCTTTTATAGAGTGTCTTTTAGGTCAAAGACAATCACTCTAGGAGAGTTGTCCCATAGATTATAATGACATCATAGGTGTCCCCATAGCATAGCTCAATGCGTTCTGCACAGTTTATGGTGATACAGGCAGAATGAGATCTATCGCTGTGGTAGTCATATAAAATATGGCACATATCATTCACATATCATTACGTAGAGTGCATAGTAGTTGGTTGATAATGGCACTAAATGACTATTTTATATGTTGAAGTATTTACTACCACTATATTCTTCATTATTATCTTAGAGTATATTCCTTCTACCCATATATAAAAATTTATTATCCAATGGAGTGTCACATTGCTTTGTCAGTAGTTTCATGTACACCATGGTTCCCATTCTTTTTTCTTTTATTTTAAAGATAAATGGATGAAAACATAATAGCAAAAACAAATACATTTACAAAATAACACAAAAACAGTACAGGCAATACCGAATTTCACACAAGGTGATAGGAAATTAACAATGGTTGTATTACATATTGATATCTTTAGATTGGTTGCTCATGTAAACAAATATAGACACATAAGATTGATCAAATAATTAGACATTAACTGTTCCTTTTATAAAGCAATAAAAGTCAGTAGTACAACTATGTTAGCTATCTTGTTAGCTATCCTGTATACATACGCAGAACACTTTAAATAAAGTACTATGTTGATGCATAAAATGTTAATAAAAACCTAGTATATACAGTACTTTTATTATACTTCACTATACACTCGTCATATATGAGGCAAATATGCTCCATAGATAATTTTTCCCCTTAATCTGAATATTCCATTGACATAAAAATTCTGAAGACTTTTTAATGCATTCATAATGTACATATTATATGAATCAAAATCATAAGAATTTTCTTCATGTTTTTTCTGTCTTTTCTAAAAATTGTGAAAGTGTGTATGACATTTCATTCATTAATTCACACATATCACTGTGTAGTAAAATTTGATGTATGATTCTTAAAAAAAAACTGTTGGATGTGCTATAGAGTTGGAAGTATGAGTAAGTAAATAAATGGAATTAACCTTATTGTTTATTCTTATATATATGGCTTTTTTAGGTTCAGCATTCTGAGACAATCTTTTCTCAGTCAACTGTAACAGATGCAAATACACAGAAAGATTGCCTTACAGATTAGTGAGAATGAAAATGTACCAGATATTCTGATAAAGCTCTTAGTTTATTTGCAGTTTCTAAAATCACACACAAGAAATCCATCAGTGGAAATAATCAGGGAAAACACAATGTTTAAATGGCTGAATTTTGAAGTAGGCCTTAGATGTTTGAATACTGTTCCAAGCACATTCTATTTTGGTGACACTGAGAAATCTTCCTGGACCTTCTGTAATTCCCTTCTCATCAGAAAAATGGGAATGAAAGTAATAAGGCTCCATCACTGGGCTCCTCCAAGGGATGAATGAATCACTTGTGAATATGTCTGTCATATATTAAAGCGCTAAATAAATGATTATGAAGTAAACTCTGTGTGATATTAATGCCGGGTCTTCTATGTTAATTATCATTTGGGAATCTACTGTGTAATTTTTAGGCCATAAAATACACGTAATCAATAAATAAATGATTTTAGCTAGTAAAGATTTTATGAAGTGCTTAGGTTTGGGGAATGTATTGATGCATTCTCTTCTAGTAAGTAATTGTAATCTTTTATGCCCTAGATAAATTCTTAACCTCACAGATTTAAAGACTGTTGTGTGGGAGGAGAAAAATAAGAATATATTTGTGTGACAATTAATATTGTCAACTTTATTGGATTTAGAGAAGTGCAGGAGATTAGGAAAGCACATTTCCAAGTGTGTCTGCGGGGGGTGTGCACAGATAATTGGCTTGCGTGCGGACAGTGGGAGGTGCGGGAGAAGCTTGCCCCGACTGCGGGAAGCGCAATACCATAGGCCTACAGTCCAGACGATATGAAGAAAAAGAGAAAGAAGTTCACATTAATTTTTAATCATTCCATTCTACCTGAGCAGGTGTGTCTTTTGATACTGCCGTTACCTCCGTTAGCACATCCCACTTGAGTTTTCCAAGCACGTACAAATCAGTGCTCTCCAGGGAACTTCCAAGCGTTCAGTCTTGGGTTGGGACTGCATTCCTCACACCTTTTCTCTTTGTGACTTCCAGCTTTTAGGATTGAGCAGTTATTGGACTCTCTAGATCTCCAGCGTGCAGAGGCCATTCAATTGAATATATCTATTTTTTTTTCTTCTAGGAAGTATATCACTGTTGAAGCCTTGCTATAGAAAACACTGAGCAATATATTAAGTAAATGTATGAAAATGTTAACACAGAAAGATGATACTATTTAATGTTAAGATGGCATGAATTCTATCTATAGAAACACATTCTCTAAATTGCAAATTTATGTTTAAATTGTTTGCTTGTGTATGTGTGTGTAAACCAGTTAGCTATTTCTAATAAGGTCTCTATTTTATTTTATAGTGAATACAAGACTAAGGCAATGACCAATAATAACATGTCTATTTTAATATTAAAGTTTAAAGTGAATATTCACTGGGATTTTTAAGACTATAATGCCGACCACAAATAAGGTCAAATATTAGCTCAGTTCCCACCATTATTATAGAGGTAGCAAAGATCACATAGAAGCTTGAGTAAATATATTCCTATTCATTAAGGACAGACATAAGTCCCTTCTTCCCCTCTAACTGTGGAGGTTTCTGCTCTCACTTTACAATGAAATACTCCAGTAACAACATCATCACAAATCTCTCCTAGGTGCTGCGACCAAAAGTTCTTGTGCACCAGAAAGGAGTCAAGAACCATATGGTTATTTCCAGAGAAGGAGATAATAACAGTGCCTGTCCTATAACTACACTTCTTCAAACTAGAAATCAATAATGGCTACATTTGCTGGCATATTTGTAAGGGTGTATTTGATTTTGTGTGTGTGTGTGCGGTACTGGGGATCGAACTCAGGACCCTGAGCTTGTTAGGCAGGCGCTTATTACACTGAGCTGTATCCCCAGCCCTGTAAGGGTGTATTTGAGATCTGAATATCACTAGTGCCAAGACAAGGTATGGAATAATGCAAAACAAAGGAGAGAGAAAGAGAGAGAGAGAGACAAGAAATATAAATTCATTTCTGAAGAGAATATGAGAAACTTTTAATCCTCGTGACAGTGTTCTTTGTCTCAATAAAAATGTCAAGTTAGAACAGAAACATGCCTTTTAATATTAGTCTATTGTCTTTATTTCATGTAAGTCTTATGTAATTTATTTTTCATGATTCAAATATTGATAATTTGCAAAGTGTTGCTTTCCAAACAGAAGCAGAAACACACGTGGTTACTGAAATTCAAATTTACTACTTCAGATATTGCCTGGGTCTGTTTTATTTCAAAGTGATCTCCTTAAAAATACTTAAAGTTGTTTCCAAACAAAGGTAACAAAAAGTTAAGGTAATTTAAACTTAAGTATATTTTACAGTATCATGTAATGTGACTCAAAGTTTTCATTATTGTTATTTGTTTCTTACTTCATAGTTCCTACATATTTTTGCTATATTGTTAATTCAAATGATTTCTCTCCATTCAGTATCATTCTGATAATGTTTTTGCTTTTCAAATTCCTTTTAATATGGGGCATTACTCTGTAAATCTGAGTTTTCCTTAAAAACTCATGTTGAGGCTTTACTCCCACTTTAACATTTTGAGAACCGGAAGGCTTAAGAAGTAAATGCATCAAGGCGCCTGTACATTCATGAAGGGCTTAGAGTATATCTGGTGAGACTGAGTTAGTTATCTTAAGACTTACATCGTATAAACGTTTCTGAGCTTCCTCAGCCCTCTGTCTTGCTCTTTCTCTGTTGTATGCTCTTGCCCACCCCTTTGCCTGGCACATCTTTGCCTTCTATCTTCTGCCATGATGTGAGGCAGCGAGCGGTGCTCATGAGAAGCTAAACGATGCTACTAAATGTCAATAACCGGGAGCTGAAATAAATTGCCTTGTTTCATAACTTACCTACCCTTATGTATTTTTACCACAACACTAAATTGACAAAGCCAGGTATTTTCTGGCTAGCAGGAAATAACTCAGTTTTCTACATTTGGGGTAAAAGTGCAGCCTTAGTCTTTCTGTCTTCAGCTATTCAAAGACTAATCTACCCATAATTTCTGTCTCGACAGAATGCAACAATATGTTTATATGAACCTGAATTGATCTTAATTCTCTAATTATGCATAGCACTAACAATTTCTGAAATCTGATTCTCATTTAGAAATATCTTGGGTGCCAATTCCTGATATTAGTATCGGGAGATGTTTTCTGCGCCATAGTCACTTTTAAGCTGGATAATGCCTAAATCTTTCCTCTGACTCTTCGCTCTCATTGAAGCCATCTATCGGGTTTATTTTTACTCTATTACGGACACGAATAGTTTGCCTGAACTTGAGTTTCTATCAGGACCTTGAGCAATAGTGCTGGTTCTGTTGACAGTTTTGATAAATTGTGATTCATCTTTGTGTTCAAGAAAAGTTACAATTAATAAGAAGAATACCTAAGAGGGTTGATAAGTATAAATTAATAATTTTAACTCACAAAACAAAGAAATGACTGCAAATAAAAACTTGACTAATAAGAAGCTTACTTAGTAATGGTAATTGTCACCTTTTTGAACATTTTTTTCAAGGAATAAGAAGGTTGTTGTCAAGTGTTATACATAAAATATATGCATATATAGTTCATCTCAACTCCGTGTTTTGTTTTTTAAATAGTTTTTCTCACGCATTGAATATTTTCTTTGTACCAGGATAAATTCTATGCGATGTTTACATAGTATTTGTCCTAGACAAAATAATCTTAACTTTGAAACAATAAAAAAAGATGAAGTCATATTATATCATATTGTTATTTCCAACTTATGGAATAGCAGCCCAGGATCTCTTAGGTAGCCAGAAATTTGTGAAGTGAAATCTAAATCTACATCAGTGTCAATGGATCACATTATAAGTCAATACTGAGCTAAAATCCTTACATATTAAAATATTCCTATCTATTAAGCATTTCAAGAATTGTTCTCATTAAACATGACTCATAAAAGTTGATAACTTTTTTTGACAAGAATTTCTAAGAGAGATGATAGCATAAATGACTGGCTTCCAAAACAGGGGTTAGTTTATTGAATCGTAGCAGCAGAATAATACATTAGATGAGCACATTATAGTTGTGGAGGGGATGGGAAGAACGGCACATTTAAAATGTAATTTAGGGAAGCAGACTATCTGGTAATAAATCAAAAGCAATGCTTTAATGTTAAATATTTTAAAATCTGAACTTTAAAATGAAAAAAGAATATAAATATTAATGTCACTAGCAAAGAAGTAGCCTATTTCATTATTAAACTAGTGATAATATACTGTTTGACTTTTTTATTCATTCAACAAATGTTTATTTTTTTCTACTGTATGTCAATCAGCCTTCAAAATTCTGTAATTTTGGTGGTGAACAGGAGAAAATACTCCTGCATTTGTAGATTTTTAATTTATCTGGGGAAATAGTTAATAACAATCATAAAGCACAAAAGAAAAAAATAAAAGGGAATCATGTGCGTTGCTGTGTACAAGTAGTCCCTTTGGGAGACTGAAGTAGAGGGCTCATGAGTCCTAGAACAGCCTGAGCACCTTAGACTCTTAGTAAGACCCACTGTAAAAATTAAATGAAAAGGAAAAAGTTAGCTTAGTGCAGAGCCCCAAGGTTCAATCTCCAACACAAAGAGCGGGGGGGATTTCCCACAGGGAAACAAAAGCTAAATTTTACGGCAAACTCATTATATGAGATGCATATTTATAAATGTCAGTCCATCTGATTTTCAAACTCACTGTGCCATTTACAAAATATTATCACATGTTTTTCAAGCGAGACACATAAATATTAAATAGTTTGTGGGGTTCAACCTAGGTAACTTTTACATTAATAGACTTCGCGTGTTTAATTTTAGATTTACAGACAACCGAGCAGATAGTACAGATAGTTCTCATATGTACTGTGTTCATTTTTCCACTGAATTTTACCAATTTTGAGCATCTTGTGTTACTATCGAATGTTGTACATTTGTCAAAATTGAAAAGATTAATACACTTATATATACACACAGACACCTACATGCAAACACACATAGTGAGATATAGTCCACAGTCTGCATTCCAACTTCCTCTTCAAACTATAGAATTTTACAGCTTTAATGAATATGTACTGTCACATATGTATCATTAAATATTGTTAAATGCTTTTTTTACAATAAAGACCCCTGTACTCCAATTACTCATCTCTCTGGAAATCACTAATCTCTCTGTAAACCAGTGCAGATGTCTTCTTTACCTCTATAATTTTATTAATTTTTAGAATGTCATATAAGTGGATTTGTATACTATGTAATACTGACGGACTGGCTTGTTCTGTAAAACAATACAAATTTAAGGTCCATCGTTGTCTTCAGATAGCTCCTTTCCTTTGTTCACAGAATAATATATTGCATGATCATGATTGTTAATTTTGCTATGTCACCTTGCTTTGAATGGGACTCACACAGCAGATGAGTAAACTCTGAGTAAATCAATGGATGACTGACACATAGGCCACAAACTGGGCAGGGAAGAACCAAGTAATAGGTTTGTAGGTTGTTGGACAGATTAAAAAGGGAAAGAAAAAAGTCTCTATTTTGTTTCAGAAGAACTCTGGTCTTCACTGTTGCTCTCCAGTCCTTCACTTTTCTAATACAGATTACTAGGCTTTTTGACATGAGTCATGCTGGTGACTCTGCAGTGAACTTGCAGCCTTTTGAGTTTTACCTGCTACTGGATCATCCAACTCTCCAGCATATAGACATCCATTGTGAATTCTACCATCTTGGATTCCACAAAGGCCATAGAGACTCTTCCCCTGAAGGTCGAACTAATTTTTAAAAATGTATATATATATATATATATATATATATATATATATAGTCCATAGTTTATATTAGAGTTTATATTAGTCCATAGTTTATATAGAGTTTTCTCTTCACATTGTTGAGTTTTCAGTTTTTAATGAATGTGGATTCTTATATCATTAAAATATTAGCAATAATTTCCCATATATATATTCATATATATGTATATTAGTCATTGTTACTCTAGTGAACTTAATACAAACACCAAGGAAGATAAGTATTGTATTATATAGTAAAATTATGTTTAGTTGCATAGGAAATTTTGAAACTATGTCTTCAATCTGTTGTATCATTTTTTCTCCAGTAGTAACTGAGGATGTTCCACATTGAAGCCTTTGTTGTGTTCATCTTCTGGTGTGTGTGTGTGTGTGTGTGTGTGTGTGTGTGTGTGTGTGTGTTTATGTGTGGAGGGGTTGGTATTAGCCACTATAATAGATTTATAATGGTATCTTATTAGTTTACTTGCAATTTTCTAGTGATATAAAGTACGGAACATCCTTAAATGTTTATTTTTCATTTGTGTTTTATTTTTGTTGAATTGTCTGAACATGTAGATCCTTCTCACACTTTTAATTTGGTTGTTTCTTTTCCTATTTGTTTCTTGTTCCCTATATCTTAACTTTCACAACATAGTGCCTAGGAAATGGCAAAATATATGATGGAAATGGGGGAAAAGAATACAAATAATTTTGCAGAAATAGGATCTGCTTTAGTTTTTACATTAAAATGCCAGAGAATCTTTTTAGGAAGAGGTAACATTTGAGTGGCAGTCTAAAGAAGAAAAACTATACATGAAAATATTACTGTTTAGAGAGAGTTTCATTAAGGAATAGTTGCCTAAACTATTAAATGAGGACCTCTTGGTTAGAAGTTATTTCTACTTAATTATATCAAATAAAGGAGCAATGTCAAGGATTAATTATCCTTGAAGGAAGCATCTGATATGTGAGCCATTGCTGTTTCTAATGTATGTGAGGATGTGGACCTTGTGCACTTGTCAACTTAGATGCCCAGATGGAATGTGTGGAAACGGCTCTTATTTTACTGTCGGCCTATTTTCAACTCAGTGTTCATGTGAAACAATTTTAGTGGAAAGCAAAATTGTGTTTAGAAAAAAATTTACATGTCAAGATTTTTGGTCAATTAATGCTTCATTTGCATGAGTATCTTATGTGCATTGTTTAGCATTTTATTTGCAAGTCTCCAAGGTGGATTTGTTTAAATAGAAAAGAAAGGTACTAAATGTGAATGTAGATAGATCATAGATGTTTCAGAAGAGCAGAAAACAAGATTTGGAGGTTATGCAATGTAAAATATTCTGATCAAGTCCTAGTACCTGAGTGGTCTGTTATGACAGTGCTAGAACTCTGTGAGTGTTTCCCTGTGGACAACTCGCCCTGATTGTCACTGTTAACCATGAATCTGGCTGTAGTCGTTATAACCACTTTTAGTTAATTAGTTTGTTTGTTTGATTACTAATTATGCACTATACTTTTTGTTTAAATCCCTGACTTCAAATCAGCAAAGCAGTTATTTCTCTTTGGTAGAGTTCAGATCATTTGTATACACTATCTGCATTTGAAGCTCAGGAAAAGAACTCCTGGCACTTTAGGTTGTTTTTTGCACTGTTAAATAAATGAACATAATACTTTTTTCAGACATTGCAAGGGGGTCTGACGTTGAATGACTTAAAAGAATATCAATTAAATAGAACATGCTACCTTTTAAAATAATTTTTCATTAAAAATACATTCTAGTTTATATTATAATATACATATTATCTTGGAATTTTAATGTAATTCATTGAACAACATCCTAACTTTATTTTATAAGGTATAAAATAGTTGTAGTGGTCAGCTTTCTTGTTTTCATGGAGAAAATACCTACCAAAACTGAAGGAGGAATGGTTTATTTGGCTTAGATTTTCAGAGGTTTCAGTCTACAGTAGATGGTCTCCAAGGCAAAAATGAGAAGAAAGAAAGGTGTGACGAAGGAAAGCTGTTCAATCCTACCAAGCAGGAAATCAAAAGACAAGAACAGCAAGAAAGCAAGACACACTCTCCAAACTCATGCCTCCAGGGACCTGCCTCATCCAATGAGACTTCACCAGTTAGCAAATCAATCAGCTATAAACTCATCAACGAATAAATCTCCTCGTAATTACAGGACAACTCTGATCCAATCACCTTTGAAGATCTCCACCTCTGAAACACATGAGACTTTTGGGAGAGATTTTAAATCTCAGTGTTGACCATAGCCATACACCGCTCACATCATGATTTCATGAAGCTGCCCTTGACTGTGGTACATATTCTGTGCAACTGAACCTTAGCAAATATTGAAGAAGAACAATTGAGGTCTGTGCATTAGGGCTTGCTGTTTTGCTAATCGTGGAACCATGTACCAAATATAATGTGAATAAACCTGGAGAGCCGATGTAAAGAGTGGAACTCACCCTGGTCATTCAATTTGACTAGATAGCAGCAAAGACACCAGTGAGACCAGGTGATACACCGTGGAGCATCTGCGAGCTAACACTAATTACCCAAATGAAGGAATAAGGGATATTTTTTTGTCTTAATCCTGCATATTTTGGGGTGGCTTGTTCTTAGTAAAAGGTATCTAATATACTTGCCTTTATTTCTTTATCTGCATCGCAGAGTAACTCTTGCTCGTCTTTTAAAATTATGTTCCTCTGGTATATTGAAAGCTAACAGGTAAAAAATAACTAATGACTATTTTACACATATTACCTAATAAATTAAATTCATAGAAAACAACACACTTATATCTATAGTACAAAGTATTAACTTTTCAGAAACATTGACAACATGGCACACTGACATGCTGATAACTTCTCAACATCGATGGTAGTGTGAAAGCTTTTATTACTGTATTTCTACTTACATATCAATTTATTTCAAAAGTCAAAGATCATTATGCAAAAGAGAGATAGGAGACAATTTTAGATCATTAGCAAGATTTTTCTAGCTAGATAAATGGAAAATGACATGGATCCTAAATTCTTCATAGATCAGTTATTCCAAGCTTTCAAAGCAGATAGTGACAACAGGCATTTCAGTGGCTATTCCTCTGTGGGTTACATATCCTAAACATTCACGAGGGAATAAAAAGCCAGTCATTTTTTTTTTTTTTTTGTGGTACTGGGGATCGAACTCAGGACCCTGCGCTTGCTAGGCAAGCGCTTATTCCACTGAGCTATATCCCTAGCCCCCCAGTCATTTTCTGACTCTGAAATATATCACGCACTCTAATGAACACATTTTTGATGATGTATTAGTGTGTTTCACATTTTCTGGGACAATATATCTAAATACTATTTAGGAAAGGCTTATTTTAGTCACAGTTTGCAAGGCTTCAGTCTTCGGCTGCCTGTATTCAAGGCAGAAGCACCCTGATAGAAGGGAGGGTTTGAGTAAATGTTTCACTCTTCATGGTGGCAGAGATAACAAATGGAAACGCCCAGCAGTCGGACATAGAACTATTTTAGGTACTTTCCTGTTAGTGGGACAAATTATCTGACGCCTGCAATTTGAAGGAAGAGAGATTTATTTGAGTGCAGAGCCTGTAGATGCTTCAGGAGATACTCTGCTGTTTCTAAGGTGAGGGAGCACGGTGGGGGACATGGTAGAAGGGAAATAGTTCATGGTGTGGCAGGCAGAAGCAGACTGGGCTCAGAGCGCTGAGATATATGCACCCTCTGGGCCATACGCACAGTGATTCACCTGTTTCCATCAAACTTTGTTTTCCAACATCACAGCCAGGTATAACACTATCAGTGAACTAATCTCCTGAGTGTCACATACCTATGATCCAGTTCCCTATGAAAAATAACATCTATGAGCATATGAGGCTTTGGGGAGAAATATAGATATAAGCCATAATATTCCACTCCTGGTCACCAAAAGACCTCAGTAAATTACTTTATATGAAATGTACTGTGTCTGTGTCTAAGAGTTGTCAAAGTTCTAATAGTTTCAGCATGGATGAAAAGTCCAAGTCTCCTCTGAAATTTAAACCAGGTTCATTTAAGCCAGTCCTTGTATGAATGAAAGAACAGTTAAACACTCGCAACATACAGTGGCACAGGACAAAGCAAACCACTCCATAACCTAGGAATGAAAGGATGGAAAGGAATGGTGCCAAAGGGAAACCCCAAACCAGCAGGGCAAACGTTAAATCTGTAGTTCCACGTCCAGCCCTGGGGTAATCTGTGGCAAGATGTGACCTGAAAGGGCGTGGGCAGTGCCCACCCGCAGCATTGCCGGGGATGTTTGTAGTTCTTGACGGGTTCTCTCCTGGGCCTGCTTTCCTCACTCCTGTCTGTATTAACTTCATTGTCATGGCTTCATGAACGCTCTCCTCTCATGGGCACACTGCTTTCCAAGGCTTTTCCTGGAATCTTGGCCAAAGCCTCCCTTACCCCACATCTCTTGTTTTCTGCATGGGACTAAAACAAGCTCCACATAGGTGACAAGGTCTACCATCAGCAGCTGAGTGCTTTTGCGTATTACCAGTGATTGCAGAGGCCTCTGAGTGCCTGGATGACTGAATGCAGGGAGCAGAGTTCTGGAAAATCAATTCCTATTCTCTATGGTGCTACTATTCTAGAGGATGGTGTCCTGGAACTCTCTTCAAAAACAGCCAGTCCTTTTGGTTCCTGTGATACCCCCAAGCCATTTCTGTTGTGCTATTCCAAACTAATTGGACTCAGTGCTCATCTTTTCAGCCACCAAGTTCTCCTCTGCACCATGTTTTGAGCCCCCAATTTTGCCAAAACTTCCTTTCTTATCAAACTCAAAGCTATGTAAATTGTTCTGTGAAGTCATTTGTTTTTGATTCTCAAGATAGAGATGGTTAAAATCCCTCTATAGTACCCATTCCGCAACCTTAATATTAGACTCTTGAAATTTCTTTGTCCAATTTAATTAGTCCACTGCTGTTAGTCTCTGGCAGTGTCTCAGGACAGGAGCAAAATTTAAGAATATTTTCATCTGGAGCATAAACTACATGATCTGAAATCACACTGCCAATATAATACTCCTGAAAGCCACCCATCCCTCCATAAGTGGACTAGTGAAACCTGATCTCAGTGTTTACCAACTGCATGTCTGTCCATATTCTGGTCTTCTGAGCTCTGATCATAATCTCTTATCAAACTCAGCTTGCAATATTCCAAGGCTACTTCTTCAGCTGACATTTCCAATCTTTTGTAAACTCTACCAACAAGCCAGTTTAAAAAATTTCTGAACGACATGGCCAGGTAGTGTCACAACAATCACCTCACTTCTGGTACCAAAATCTGTTTGTATACTTTCTTATTTGGCTGACAAAAAAACCCACAACACCCACACACTGAGTTTTATTTTCTCTCACTGTTGGTGGAAATTGCAGTCTGTAGTTTTCTAGCTCCATGGTAGCATGCCATATTACAGGGGCATGGCAGAAGGGAAAGAACAAATGAATGACATGGCAGGAAGGAAGCAGAGTGGGATTGTGGAGGAGGATACATACATCCATACCCACAGTGACACATCTCCATGCTTCATCTCTCAACACTGTAGCATCAGTGGACTAATCACACACCTGTCATCTAGTCCCCTCCACAAAGCCCTACTAATGACTGCAAGAAGTTTGAAGGAATATGTAGATATTTCCAAAAAAATACCAAAGGTCACAGCTCTGTGACACACTCTCATACACATATAAGTGTGTTTTAGTAATTCCCTTGGGCATTTGCAAGTTAGCAAGTTGACAATTAAGAATTAAATATTTCAATGAATAAATTTTATGCTGTATGTGAATTGTAAGTTCTTTGCCCATTCTATTGTTGTCATGGAAAGCAAACCTATTTCCTCCAAATACTTTCCTTAAATTATATATATTGAAAAAAATCATTTTTCACTTTGTGAAACTTCAGTCATTACTAATGTACATAGACATTATTTTTTAATGCTTAAAGAATACAGAAATATTTTTGTAAATTTTCTTTCTTCCAATTACAAAAATTAATTTTAGATAACCATACATATTTTGATGATGTAATTCAGTTATATTATTTACCCTGTATCTTTATATTTGGTTGTATTTATACTCTGTAAATTAGTTCATCTTTTATTTCATAATTTCAGTTCCTTTTTACAATATAGTTGTTTTTATTAATTCTGACATATGGAAACATCTATAAGGATTATATAATTTTAAATAGATTATGGAAATTAATTTATCTTTTGCAGTTTATATATAATAGTATACATAACATTAAGTACATTTGACCATGAAGTTGACTTAATAAAATTTCTTCAAAAGATAGTAAGTATAAAACAACTCATATGTATGTAAATTTTGAAAATCTGTATTGTTTTGATAAGATCATGAAACATATGAAATGGTCCAGGCATGGGGGTACATGCCTGTAATACTAGCACTAGGAAGCTGAGGCAAGAGTATTTTCTTGAGTTTAAGTGCAGCCATAGATACATAGTAATTTCCAGGCCAGCCTGAACTACATAGCAAGAGTCTGTCTCAAAAAAAACAAACAATATGATTAGGAATATAAACACCAGAGAAAAATAATATAAATTTTGATTTGAAATATTTAACCAGATAACATTATTTATTCTTTTCTAAGAGCAAAGCAATAGAAAATAAATGGAATACACTGTAGAAAGGAAAAACTATATATTTGCCCCAGAAATATAGAAATGATGCATACAGCTTCATGAAGAGCTAATTGCTAAAAACTGAAAAGACATGATAATACCCAATAAAATGTATTTCCAAATCACATAAACAACAATTAATTAGTGCATTTCTAAATCAAATTCATTATGTAAAGCCAAATATTAACTAATAATGTATATTTTCCATTTTAAATAGTTACCATATTACTATATTAATCTTTAAATAAAACACTATCATGATTAAATAATTAAAATAAAGCTGTTAAGAGTTTAAATATATTCCAAAGTTTCATTTTTAGTCCTATACCCTGAAATAATTTATTAACTAGAGAATAACAAAGTTATCCTTCATGTAAATGAAGACAAAGCACCATCCCTTTTTAGAAATGCCAATGTAATTTCCTTTGCAAATTTGATTTTTAAAAATATTTCTTTACTTTTAACTGAAATGTTTACTTACAGTAAATCATACGTACAATTATGTATGTTAAGATGTCTAAAAACACAAAGAAGAATTTAATTTCTGAAATTTTTAACAATATCTAATCAACATGATTATGTAACATAAGCAATGCATTAATGACCAATCAAACTCACTAGGAAATTTTAGTTCCATTTCTGCAGGTGAAAAAATTGAAGTCAGCAATTATCAACTTACTTATCTATTAAAGGACCTTAAACTTCAATCTAAACCCTTGATTAAACATTAATTTTACTTGAAGTTTTACAGCCTTTGTAAGAATAGAGTGTATCACTAGTTTAGTTGAAAGTTGCCATTTCTATGTACTACTAAAGTTAAAAACTGAAATACTGATCATTAAGTTGATAAATAAGGAAACTATATGAAAGTCATTTTGCTATGAGTTTTGACCAATCTCAAATTATCAATTTGATACGTGAGATGTGGCGCAATGACAATAAGCTTTTCCAATCATAAAGTGGTCCCTGTTAGGCTTAAGTAAGAAAATGTACACAAAATGAAACACAGCCTGGTATATGAAGCTCTCAGGGTGCAGTTACTGGAAAATCACAATAAAATTGACTGTCTACTAAGCAAAATATGAAATGTTTAAAAAAAATGAAATGAAATACAATAAATTTATGGACATGGTGTAAAATTTTTGTTTTAAAGCCTGTAAAGCATTAAATCAGTCTTCAAACAATTTAAACATAGTTTAAAATCAGTGGCTACATACCCTTCATATATGTAATATTATTCAGATATGTAATACTATTCACCAGTAAGAACTCCTATGAGTAACGGAACTTAAAGGCAAATGTATACATTTCACTATATAGAAATATTTTCGATAGATTTCGGTAACTGATTAGGTCTACTTAGATATTATCTAAGTTGCCTCATATCTTAATCTAAAATTTTTGGTTCATGTTTTTTATATCATAAAACATATAATGTTTATAATTTCTCTGAAAATTTATAGAGCTCTACCCAGAATTTGAATGCATCATATACTCATTTTTCGTACTAACAGGAAATTATCTTTGGCCAAACTGTAAGTAACAACAAACTAATTTGATCAAACATTTTAGCTTCATGGACTATATTGACCTAAGGAGATATTAAAAGTTACTATACTGTTGCTGACAGAGAGTAAAATTCTGTAGTGTTCCCTTCATTTATTCAAAACATAATTATTGATTTCCTATAGTATTGCTAGAATGTAATTAATTTAAGTAATTAATTAATCAGAATGTCACATTCCTTAGGACCATACTACCTCAAATAAGCCTGACCGCATCAGAATATCATATTCATCATTATGCTATTTCAAATAAGGCTAATGGATCATAATTCCCTTAAGATTTTTATAAAAATAGTTTTTATTTTAAAGAGAATAATAAAAAAGAACAATAACAAAATACCAACAATGTAGCAAAAACATTAAAAATGATACAGGGTTTCAGAACAAAATGATAGGAATTAACAGTAGTTGTAGAACATAATTTATTTTAAAAAAACAGAATTAATGTTAACATCAAGATAATTATTTAAAAAAATAAAAAGAAAAAAAAAGATAATTATTTACCGTATCTTCCCTTACTCAAATTATTACACAAATTCCATAATGGTATTTTGACTAACTTTCTAGGTGAGGACAAAATCATTCTGAAAAGCATGAGTAAGACCCAAGGATGATAATAATATGCAACTTGGACCCCCCAAAAATGTAATTTCTAGGAACCAAATCAAGTGTTCAGTTGTTATAAAGTAATGTGTCCATAATTTTACATTTTTAAAATAATTTAGATGAATTCAGTCCACTAAAATTTTGACACTGAAATTTTATTTGAACCTATCTAATTTCCTATGATTGGTTACATTAATAACGGGGTTTTGTTCGGTTTTGGGAGTTATACTTAAATAAAACTCAAGTTAACCAATTACTGTATAAATTAATGTTCTAGATAATTAAGAAAACTCAACAGTTTGTACCAAATGTCCTTTCAAGAACAACTTTACCTTCTTTAGTTGATTTGTTCCACAAGAAATAAGTTCAAGGATATATTATTCTGTTCATACTTTTCAAAATGTTACAAAATGCATTCCTTGGGGGGCAATTTTCATTCACAAAAGTTCTATAACCTGCATGGATTAAAACACCAGTATTTCTCAGCTAAAGGGCAAAATGCGATAGTCATAGCTCCAAAACCGTTCTCAACCTTCAATAGGAGACACTATCTTACACTGATGGAAAGCCCTTCTTAATCACCCTTTGCTAAAATTACTCAGGTAGGTTATTAAGATGAAAGAAAGGGAAATTAGAATGCACCTGAGGAACCACGTACCTGGCTGACACTTATCTTTCTAACAACAAAACCTAGGTAGGGAGTCAAATGTTCAAACTTACTATTAGATTATCAAATTGTATAGCATTATTCTTGCAAAACCTAGATGTGCAAAACATAGCAGCTTGTTTATATTTTCATAAGGTTTTGCATTATGACTATTAACTACGTATAACCTCTTAGTTCACATTGAGCTAGCACTGTTATGCTCAAGATATTCTGAATATTATGAAACCAAAGATGAAAGCACTAAAATTTTAAACACTTTATTGATGTTCGCACATATACAAGGGGTGGTCAGTAAAAATTAAATACAATATATTATAGTTAAAGGTACATTGCCTTTAGTCCTCTAAAAATACTCCCCTTGAGACCTCTTCCCTAGTTCTTGCCACTTTCCAAAAGTTATGGAAGTCCTCTTTAGTTTCCTTTGAAATATGATTTTAACAAATGGTAAATACTTCTGTTTAGTCCCATCCAACGAAAGGGAAGCCTCATAAAAGTATTATGGTGTGTTCTCATCCATCTGATTTCTTTGTTTGTTTGTTTGTTTCTGGTTTTTTTTTTTTTTTTTTTTTTTTTTTTTTTTTTTTTTTTTTTTTTTTTTTTTTTTTTTGGTGCCGGGAATCTAACTCAGTACCTTGAGCTTGCCAGACAGGTGCTTGTGCCACTAAGCTGTACCTCCTACCCCTTCTCACCTGTCTATTCATCATATACGAAACTGTGTGACTTCTGGATTTTTCCCAAGTCTAAATCACAAGGAAAGATAAACATTTTGAAATGATTAAGGACATTCAGGACACTGAGACAGCCATGATAAGCACAATTAAGAACACTCAAAAGAAGATTTTAATCAAGAAAAAAATTATGTCTGTGTGTGCATGTATGTGTGTGTGTAGGTGTGAAATTTTGTGTATTAAAGTTAAAATTACTGTATAAATTAAATTTTTACCCAATTGGAGTAGAAATATTGTTTTCATTATGGAACTCCAAGTTGAATCACACTATGATTCGTCACTAAGTTGAATCACATAATATCCAGAAAACTATAGTGTATTCAAACACAATGAACTTAAACTTATTACTTGTTGAGCAGTCATAAACATGTAGTACAAAAGGAGGCACAATGGGATGTATCATTTTATTATCATAAAATTTTACAATGCTACAATAAACATGAGTAATTTGGGCTGAGAAATTTAAAAACTTGGGGTAGTGTTTTGTAAAGGAAGATAAATTTGAAGTGAATTTTAAAAATGAATTAACAAATCTCACTAATGATACTTGGCAGCAAGAATTCTGTCTGCACTAAAAGATAGTATGTTTGAAAATATTCAGCAGCAACCATATCTTAGCAGATGCATGACAAAATATTTTGCAAAACACCAGCATAAGAAATTTTCATATATAACAAAAGGAGGGAAAGGCATAAATCAAAGTTAGAATGGAGTTGACATTTTAATGATGAGACAATAGACATTTAATAATTCACATATGTTTTTATCATGAAGATTATTAGAACATTGTGATATTTTAAGAAAGAGAATAGCATATTTCTATTTTATCTCCAGGACTAGTCAGGTTTCCCATCTCCAAGACACAACACCTGATATGCACTGCTTAAAAGAGGTGCATTTATTTAAGATCACAGTTTCCAAGAGTGCAGTCCGTTGGTGATTGGGTTCAAGCCAAGAAGAGAATGCCAGAGGAATGCTCCACCTCCTCTGGTGGCCTGGAATTACTAAAAAAGAAAGACCCAGGAGAAAAACCATATTCTTTTAGGCCATACGTCCCGCGACCTGCTTCTTATAACCCGGCCCACTGACTTGCACATTCAGCTAATTTATGCACTGATGAATGCAATGCTCTAACTAGTATAATGCCTCTGTGATCCAAACATTTCAAAGGCCTTCTAACAAAATGATTTAGGGGACAGACATAGTATATCTATACTGTAACAGTTCCCAAATAATCCCTAAGGATTCAGTCACAGAATGTATAGGAAGTAGATTGCATGCTTATGTCTGGTAATCTGAACAGCCAATTTGAAGACAACAATATGCAGTATAACAACCATTGTTGCATTCCTAACATCTCGTTTAGTGAAATTCTGCATCATTTCTAATTTTATTTAAACTATTTTTTATTCTCTTTAAAATAAAAAAAAAGAAATAATAAAGTTAGAACTTGGAAGTTGCTTAGATGTATGGGTACATTCACAGGGCATGTTCCTTTCCAAATGAAAATATTGTATTATTTGCTATGTTGTTTGTTGTATGGAGAATTTTCTTTATAATTATTTCCACTATATATATTGAAATCTATATGTCTAAAGCAGAAATTTCATTTGATAAAACTGAGATTGGAAGCTAAGCAAAAGAAAGTAAGATTGGGTTTTTGATACTGTGACCAGGGCAATAGTTTTTAAGTTCCGTTGCTACCACATGAAATTATGTGCCCACAATAACATAAGAGAGAATTAGGTAAACATAGGTGAAAATTATAGTTATTAACTGCTCTAATTCCATAGATATTTATTCAGTTTATGTGTATTTTCCCACATTAGAAATTACTTTACAGGCTTACCTTTAAATTATAATGGGAAGATATTCTGTGATCAATATGAATACATTCACCAGTCGGCCTTAACCAGTTAACAGTGTAAAAGTCACTGAACATCTGAAACTAAGACGTTTTCTAAAATCACATAGAAATTATCTGTGAAGTTCCTTGGGAAATATTCTTTATCATAAAGTTGAATGTGCAAAGACAAGTTTGATATGGTGTCGATGTATCAAAATAACACATTTCATGCTGTGTGATAAAATTTTTACCACTGTCAAACTCAGAAAAATAATATCTTAACAGGTTTACAAGGAAGCAAAACATGCTTCATTATCACTCTGAATATTTCATGAGATCAAAGAAAGTATATTTTTTCCCGGGAAAGTATCTATTTGTTACTGAGAAAAACTTGCTCAGGTTTGAAAAGGTCAAGATTTCTGAGATAAATGTCAGAATTTTCACTTAAGAAATAAGAGTTTCCAAATATTCTCAGAGTGAAAAATCACAATGTAACAGTTTCAATAAGATTGCAGTTGTAGATATTCATTTTGTATGAATATTTTGATTGGAAAACATTGCATATTTTTAAAAATTTAAAAGATAAACTTATGCCATGATACAAGATTAATTTTACTATCTCAGGTGTGTATTTTGTTGAGGCCACTGTACCATGACACATCTAAATCTGAATACATCTAAATATTTTCCTCACTCTGGCTAACTGTTCTAAGCCTTCATATTAATTTGTTAATAATAACATATGAAACATCACAGCTTGGGTGGCTCAAACAACAGAAATTTATTTTTTCCCAATTGTAGATGTTGTGAGTCCAAGAATAATGTACTGGTAGGATTTGGCTCCTTCTGAGGACTCCCTCATTGATTCACAGATAAGCACCTTCTCAGTGTCCACGTGGCCTTTCCTCTGTGTGTTCCTGTCATGGTAATCTCTGTCTTCAACTGTTTTTATATGGCACCCTGGTAAGATTAAGGGCCACTCTAAAGGTCTTATTTTAATGTAATTATCTGTTCAGGGGCCTTATTTCTAAATGCAGTTATGTTCTGATTCCTTGAGGGTTAGAGCTATAACACAGGCAGATTGAGGGGCCGCAGCTTAGTTGCTAAAGGCCCTAGTTCATTCAAAGTAAAAAGTAGAGTCGCTGCTTTAAAAATCACATTAAAATAGACATTGAACACAAGTAAAATTTATTCTACTTGATAACAAGTGAAAATAAATCAAAAAAAGAAAATAAACCAAACTTTAACATATCTAAAAAATATTTAACATATAAAAAATTAAAAATTAGGGGCTGGGGATATAGCTCAGTGGAATAAGCGCCTGCCTAGCAAGCGCAGGGTCCTGAGTTCGATCCCCAGTACCGCCAAAAAAATAAATAAATAAATAAAATTACAAATTAGAAATAATACAGAATTTCAAAAACAAGCTAGCGATTCAACAGTGGTTGTCAGAGTGCACATTGTTCTCTTCAAAGTAGTTGTTCAGATCACCAGATATAAGCATGTAAATTCTGTCAAAAAATTTAAATATTAACTGTTCCTAACAATTAATTATCTTAAAAATATTGTGTCACTCACAACATAATGTTATATTGAAACAAATCTTCAGTATCAAAAATTTAATATACTAAATACTCTTGTAAGTCTTACCAAAACATACCTTCATGCCAAGGATGTAGCTCAATGGCCCAGCACCTGCCTGCCAAGCATGATGCCCTGAGTTTGATTCTTATTAAAAAGAAAATCTCTTGTCTTTCATTTTATTGACACTTGGCCAGTTCTCTACTTCATGGATAATCCTTTCTGTGGAAACTTCAGTATGTAGTCCTCTCTCTACATATAGTTTGTTAGTGAGATGTATATATAAATATATATATATATATATTTGTCATTATATATACATATTTACTATATATGTATATATGCACATATATACATGCATATGTGTATACACAGATACACATATATACATATATATTTACTACATATAGTTTGTTAGTGAGATATATATATTTGTCATTTTATATATATACACATATATTTTCTAAATTGAAGATTATTACTTATTTTTAATGTCAAATAAAATTTTAGTAGCAATTAAGAATCTTAAACATTTTACTGGTGATGTAAAATGCATAGTGAAGGATACTGGTTTGATATGCTGATGAAATTCATTTTCAGCTATTTTTCAATAGAAATGTAAATGATGATTTAATAGAAGTGGTAATGCCAAATATTAGCAATATTGATTAAAATTAAAAATTATAGAGGTGAGAGTTTAGCACACACTTTTAATTTCAGAGTTTGGGCAGCTAACATATGAAGATCACCTCAAGTTCAAGGTCAGACTTAGTTACACTGTCAGTTCAAGGACAGCCTGAACTATGTACAGCCTGTTTTGAAAATAAAACAATAAAACAAAAATTAATTTATTACATTGTTTCTTTACACTTTTCTCAATCTTTACTGTCATCTCCCAAAGTTAGTCCACATTTAGATGACTATGGCATCCTCACAGATAATTTTTAGTTATCTAATAGTACACCTATTACTCTGTAAGGGTAAAAGTTACAAAACCATTGAGAACAATTATTGAACATCCGTTCTGGACCATGTACTCGTCTTTTTCTTAGAGTCTTGTAATACAATGATTTTATACTAATGTTAAGTTATGGTCTTAATTTTTAAGTGATGAAATTTAAGTGTTAAATATTTCTCACTTTATCATGTATCAGGTTAATAAAATCAGAGCTAGAGATTAACAAGGCAAGATACACACATGAGCATTGGTAATGGAAATGAATAATCCATAGCGTGACTTCCACAAAGCCACCTTGGAATTTACCCAGAATCAAGCAGACTCCCTTCAAATGTTATGACAAAAATAAAAAATTGGGTTGAACTCCAAAGGAGATCAAAGAACTCATTCAGAACAAATGGAGTTTTATTAACTTTAATAAAGAACCAATTGGACAAGTTGCTCCTCATTCCCAATTTGCCTTTGTTCCCACCTTATATACACTTCTGGTTTCCATGGTAATAGGTTGGAAAGTTTAGGCCGGGCCACAGTTGTTTTCCTTGCATCATGTGACTGGGTCAGGCTCTGGCCACAATAATATATACTTTAACAACTCAGGCAAGAAGAATTCCAGGGCAGACTCATGACTTCAAAGCTAACTCTTTACAACTCCTCTAGGATGTTTCTCAAGACACATTTTGAGGCTTGTATTAAGACTAGAATTATTTTATCTTAAAATTATATGCTAAAAGTCACCATCCCTTACACAGGGTCTTCATAGAAAACCCTAACTAAGCACACTACTTTCCTCCTTCTTAGCTTGTGTGGAATCTCTGCCATGTATGTAAAAGCCTTCAATTATATGACGGTCCTGCTAAATTCCCTAACTTGTCACAATTCCTACTAGATTTGGCTTTTGCATTCTTCTCTCCTGGCTCTTCCCAGTGTCCTTCTGATATTAACTCCTAAGAGACAGATTATGGATTATGGTAAGCAAATCCTAACCTGACCACATACATACCCTAGGGGCTATAACAGCATCTCATTTATTCTTCATAACACTTATTTCTATCAGACTTTTTTTTTCCTGTTTTCTAATTTACTTATTTTTTTCCTCACACATTAGAGCAAAACCTTTGTGAGGTCAGGTACCTTGATCTTTCTGAATAGTAACCTCTTAAATGATTTAATTGGTAAGTGTCATAGAATAATCTCTTAATGGATCTGAAATTAATAAAGGTATAATTAATGTCAGCCTACATAAATGTATATGTTTTCTGTGTGATTAAAATCTATTACAAAGGGTGGGCATGGTGGTGTATGCCTGTAATCCCAACACTCGGGAGTCTGAGGCAGGAGGATCATTTCTGGTTCTAGGCCATCCTGGGCTACAAACTGAGTTCAAGTTCAGCCTGAACTACATAGTGAGACCCTGTCTCAAAAAGACAAAACACACACACACACACACACACACACACACACACACACACAAGGAAGAAAATCTATTAGAACTCTCTATTTAATTCTTCAGTAACCCTAAAATTATTCACAAATAAAATATCGTAATTTAAAATACTAAATAATACTGAAAGAAAAATGAAAAAATCTTCAATGTTATATTACAAAGTGTTAAAATTTCTAAAATTTTGTAGCACCTCCACCACTCATTCAAAAGCTTTCAATTATATCTGGTTCCATTGACTTCCTTAATTATTTGAGTGGATTCTTACATAACAATGTTTGTTTTCATTCCTCTGTGCATATTCTTCCCTCTAAACTGAGAAAAAGATGGTCACAATATTTTCCAGTGACAGGAACTCACACAACAGTGTCAAGCCTCCAAGAGTTAGAAACCCATACTATTTTTATCTTCTTCCCCTCCCGCTCCCTCCTTCACCTCTTGTTTCTCCTCCCTTCTGCCAAAGGTCTGTTTTCTTGTTTCCTACTATCTACCCTTTATATGCTTTTTAATCCACAGTCTCAGAACCTACCCGAACACCTCCATAAATGCTCTGTTCCAATAATTAGTACGTGAGTAACAAAGAGTGCGAGTATTTTTATTTGAACAAATTATTCAAATGATGTTCAAAGCTACAAAATTGTATTTGTATTTATTTTATTACTAGAATAAAACTTCATGTAAATATTATGTAAACCTGACTTCTTCAAGACAGTATGGAAAATTATGCTTTGTCTGGTCAAAGGGCCCTTAGAAAATAAGACATTTATTTGCATCCTACTCAGACTCTTCTGGTGAAAGTGTAATGTTTTAATTGGAAAATTACCATCAAAAATATCAAATTAAGGCTTTTTTCTGCCCTTGGGAGATTGTACTTATAATTCATAACTGAGGAGGGCGTAGTTACCTGGAACAGTCAGCTCTACCATTCTATGGATTTATTCATTAGATGATTCTGTCACTAACTCATTAGGAAAAACTTAGGAGTTGAAATTTATGGTGATCAAAATAGTCAATTTCCACTTTACAATCTCTTGCCTTCCAAACTAGACAGTTTCTCATTTTAATAAACATGGAAAGAAAATAACAAAGCTGATATACACAAAATGTTATTAAAATGGTGAGGGGCTTTTATTTTCACCATTCAAACTTACAGCTTTTTCTCAGAACATGATTTTTTGCCCATCAGATTTACAAACACAACTGAGTAGAAACAAAATTCTAACAAAACTTAGATTGCATATCTTTGTGTTTATTTTCTAAATGAATAAATAATGTATTTCATTGAATCAAGAAGTAGATTTCTAAAATAGCAACATGGAGCTCTTCCATCTTTAAATAAATACTAGAGAAATAAATATAAATTGTATATCCATATGTGTATTGTTTCTCTTTTTATTTTAAATAATAAGAATGAGAAAAATTCAACATTCCAGACGAATTTATTCTACATGCAAAACTCCAGAGGCAAATATGCACATATGAATAGAGACAGTATGAGTGTTTTATGTACCTTGACATATAATATTTTATTTTATCTCATAATAATTATTGTGACATATTTGTGACTTAAATGTTCTATGATACTACTTTCTTTAAAAAGAAAAGATTAATATTTTAGGTGTGTTTTAGGAACAAATCTGCAAACATGCCCTCATACACACATGAGCACACACACAATTTCAGTTTCACTAATGTGCACAATCTAGTACAAAGCTGCTAGCAATATAGAATTTTAATGCAGTGGTATCAGGTACTTAAGGGCATGATCCCTATTTCATAAAAGAATCAAGAATATCTTTTTTCTACCCTGAAAAATAAATGTTGTAATATGTTGTTTTGTATTAGGTATTCAGCACGTTAGAGTGGGACCTAGTGATACTATTTGGTATAGTATGAAAAACTGTACAATAATAATAATACCAATAATGAATTCCGGTTTCCAATATGTGCTTTTTTTTTTCTCATTTTTCTTAGAAGAAATACTATCTAATGGCCAACTGTAAATACAGAAAAAAATAGCACAATTATTTTCTTTTCTTGTTCAAGAACCATCACTATTTATAGTCGACATCTTTCATATGCTATAGATTACTCACTATTTAAAGAGGCATCATACATAATTATTTGAATGCAGTGAGTTAAGTTGAAGAAAGAGACTGGATAAGCCCCTCCCCTGTGTTCACTCCTCTGTGTAGGAAGGAATCATTTCTTAATGTGACACTTTAAATAACATGTGAAGAGCAGGGGTGCCTCATGCCTCACACCCAGTTCTAGCATGCAAAGGCAGAGTGCTGGCTTCACACCCCATTTCTGTCTGAAAATGTGTTCCTTTACAACTTCACACACAGTAATGGATTGACATATTACTGTTTAGATGCCCACGCTTATTTTTTTTTCCTTGTGTTAAATGTAATGTGACATTTAAGAGCACTTAGGTCAGGTCTGGTATCTTACTGTGAGATCACAGATCACCCGTGTTGGGAAACTGTGTGAACAGATTTTTGCTTTATGTGGAGGTTTCTTTGAGTTTGCCTTTGAACATGATTGCTGCCCTTAGCTGCAATGTGCTTGCCAGGGAGAAAAAATGTGATTCTTTTCAGATGCTCTCTTAGTTTTTCCTTCCCTTATTCCCAAAGGATCTATTCAGGTCCTCTCTGAGCTTTTTCATTTTATATGGGATGTCACACATCAAGGACATTTCAGCAAAATTCAAATTCCAGGCTACCACTGCTCATGGGCACCAAACTTGGTCCATGTGGGAGTGAACAAGTCAATTAGGCCAACAATCACTCCTTCAAAAATTTTCTAAAACAAATTTACTTTTAGCATGGAAGTAAAGCATCTGAGGAGACAATTTTCTGACAATATTTTTCTGTGAATAGAAAATATCAGTCTTCAGGATAGAATAAATGGAATGCATTGATTATCTATTTAGATGGTTATTAAATATACTTCAATTAAATATTTAAAATATAATTAGCTATAGAATGATGCAACTTGTATTATGACACTGTGACACTTATTTTGGGGTGGGAGATGTTGTCTTTTATAACTTGAAATGTTGTGACTTGGTAAAGAATAAGTCAAGTTTTATTTCCTATACTTCTTCATTTAGAATTCTGCTTAATATCATACTTTAAATCTACTTAAATGGTATAAATTGCATATCATTAAAAAGATGAACATTTCTGAGGGGCATAAATAAAAAATACATTTAAATGTACAAGAGTAAAAGAAAGGTATGTTTGTTCCTGGAGATTTTATGAAAATAAATATGTAAGATATAGCTCAAATGGCCATAATGCTACTATAAATATGTGGTTCATGGTACTGCAAATATTTATTTTAAATTTTGGTCTCATTCATCTTATAATGTGTGAAAAGTCTGAAGTTTACAGTCATATAACACTCAACAGAACACTTTATTCAACCAGGGTAAGTCTCACAAGGTCATGTTCTGCAGCCATGTATTTGTTGCCCACAGATTATACCTAAATGACTATTCTGTGTGTTTTCAACTCCTATGAGATTTATTATACTATGTGAAGGAAACAATAAGGGAGGTTGGGGAAGGTCAACATATTACTTAAAAATGCGCCTTTGTGTAGAGAACCCATATCTAAATTTAAGAGCTAAAAATATCTATGGTCTTTTAATTTATTGACTCACTCCTTATTTGCTACTATTACACCATCCCCAAAATATTACCTGAGTTCCACACAGATGGCACCCAAAATCATGTATATATTTGGGTGTTACTATAATGGGTGACTTCTGTCATAAGCTTCCTAATGTTACACTTAAATAAGTGTGTTTTATAAAGTTCTAAGAGCAGTCCTGAGGAACTGAGTTTGGTCTGTCTCATAGCCCGTGATGTTTCCTAACATGACAGTTGGAGGAAATCTTTTCCATTTAGCCTATCTGAGATGTCCAAGAGCCACCTTGACTGTGTATTGAAGTGTTTCTTTTATGTAGGAACAGAGGGTTTCCAGGATAGTTAGACTAGGGCACAGATAAGATTATCTGTACATAAGAGAATCATGGAACAAAATTTATACTGGCTTGTGTTAATTCTGTTATCTTGAAATTGAACTTTTTTAAAAAATAGAAGCTTTTAGTATTTCTCTGTTTTCTGTCCACTATCTAAAACCTTTCTTCAAAAATGAAATATATGTCAGGTGAATATACAATAATTAGTCAAAATAGTTATTCAGAAATAAAATAAATAAAATTAAGAGGCCCTTTAGTGAAAATGAAGATAACATCTTTCCTACAATGCTAGGAAAGAAACTTCTATGTATTTGGTTATCTATGTAATCTTATTTTCATTAAAGCTTCATTTTTAAAAATTAATATGAAAATGATAGAGAACATGAAACTTTTATTGAATTATATTTTTGAAATCTTTATTTACAATTACATATTCAGGGTTCTTTTTCCTTCACTGAACTTCCTAATCAATTTATAAACCTCTAAAATGTGTTTTCTCCTCCAGTTGCTTTGAGATTTTACACGTTTTCCCACTCTTAGTTTCTTTTTCCATATATTTCTTTTTGTTGTTGAAATCATTTACATTCATTAAACACACCCCAAATGTACTTCCCTCTGTGAAGTATGCACTATTCTACTAAACCATTAACATTTCCACTTATGATGCAAATTTTAAAATACTGTGATAATACAGTTTTCCTAGCATTATAATTGTAGCTTTACATGTGTCCCTCTGGAGGTGAATTATTTAAAAGCAACGAATGATCTTATTCATCTCTGTATCTCTAGTCCCCAGGAAAATACCTAGGGCATTTTATCCACGTTTATTGACCAAATTAAGCATCTGCTAAAATTCTAGGCATGTTTCTTTCTGTTTACTGTCCTACATTTGTTCTGGCTCATATGGGAAGCGAAATGAGGTATCTGTTCAATGTTCTTACCCTTTCAAAACCATCATAAGAATAAATCTGGAAGAAAATGTTCTTCATGACGATTTAATGTATTTATTAAGGGATTTCATTTAAGAAACTTAAATCTTACTTCTACTAACGAGTACGCATTTGATATGATACCATGAAAGTTTAGGACATTTTACTCTAAGTGGTATAATCCATTTAAAATAGCACTGCTGAAATGTCTCAATTTATAGTATACCGTCTACTATGTATTAAATCCTAGTAACTACTAGTCCAATTGATATTTATTTGCAAATCAATTGAATTTTTTTTTTTTTCTTCTTGTTGCTGAATAAATGAAAAAATACTCACGGTACTTAGAGACATAATAAAGAAGGGTTTCAGTGTCTAGACTCTGCAGTCAGATGGCCTGATTTAAATTCCAGTCAAAACACTTAAAGGTTACCTTTGAACAATAGAGCAAATTGTTCTATTTCTCAGTTTCCTCACACGTAGTGCTAGAAATTTCGTACTAGCAAGGCTATGAATGTTTGTAGGGGTCCAAAAGTTTTGATACGTCAGATACCACCATACTGAGGAAATATTATATTTAACACGAATATCTCTTCCACTAATATGTGGCATGATTGGAATACATTATTTGACTAGTATGGTGAAAGCCTTGACAAGACAAAGTTCAAAATATGTAATGATTCGGGACAATTAGTACGAAGAATAATAATACGTGATGCCAGCCAGACTGTGGAGCGAGACACCCTGGGCTTGGTCTCTACACGGAATGATAATAGTAATAATAATAAAAATGATAATATTAGTAATAAATTGCAGATCTGTCCATAGAAAGCTGGCCTGAGGGAGTTTAATAGCTTAACTAACTGCATCAGCAGAGAAGAAAAGTGTACTGGAAATCACCGCCCCAGATGGTAAAGAACAGCCTAAGTTTGCCAACACTGTCCTGTGCTCCATCAGGCACTGCTCAATGTAAGAAGAAATCCTTGCCTCACTGGAGCCCCTCCCCCGGAAAGGAAAGCTGGGCAGACACCCGCATCCCCAGACTTTCAGTCACTACCTGAAGGATTTGATTTAGTTCTACTTCAGCCAGCTTATGGGGAAAATCAGGAAAGCTGAAAAGTTTACATACATCAAGGAACAGGAAGAACAGTGTCTATTGTTAGTATGGCAACACAGAGGACCTTGATGGTATCTAGTCGTCTGCTTTACTGAGGACCCCTGTGTTTTGTTCCCAAGGGCCACGTTTGGGCCTAAAACACTGCCCCTCTTTTCTTCTACCTCCATTGTGGTCCTGAGACCCAGAGTAGCTAGTGTATTTACAAATTTACATACAGTAAGTTTTCTGAGGCATCCAGCTCTTCAAGCCATTTTTGCATTCGCAGTAAATCCCACACCAATATGTGCCTATGGCCAAATACAATATAAATGGTCTTCTTCACTACTCTACAGATAAACGAATAACTCTGCAGCTGCACGCACATGCAGCCAACTCCAAATCCTGTCACTGCCCACATTATAACATTCCTGCCTACTGTTAGCTTTTGTAGGGATGTACATTCATACAGCCAAGTTGACCTCTATGGACCTGCATACCTTTACAGCCACCCCTGCAGAAAACTTGTGCATCAACTGCTCTAGAATTTACAGCCAGTCACTTTGATTCGCCCTACTGTAGAAGCTGCAGGCAATCTTGGTTATTCCAACACCTGATATACCCGTAGAAGAAGTCCTGCAACTCTTGGCACCAACAAACTTGCAAGTGATGCCATGAACACCTGGATTACCAAATTGATTAGAAACCATGTATTCTAGACCTGAAACCACGCTGTCTGGTGCAAGAGCACATTTCTCACCATGCTCTTACACATACACACTTGGGTGTGAAGGTCTTTTATAAAAGTGTCAGTCCATAAAAGTATGAAAAGTGTGACTTGGTTCAATCCTTAAATACGCAAATACCTATGGAAATGTACAAAGATTATGAAAAATCAGGTCATAACACCGCCAAGAAAAAACAATAAACTTCTGATAACCAACCACAATGAATTGATGGTCTATTAAAAAGATTAGTAAACTACAAGAGAAAACATGTGTCATTTAATAAAATTAGAAAAACAGCGCCAGAAGAAAATTAAATTTCTGTAGAAGTATAATTCAACTGTTCTGATTAGAAAATATCAAAGCAATGAGAAAAAATGAGAAAAAATAAGGAAGGCAGTGGATTTGTATAACAACAAGAGAAGTGATACCAGTGTCACAGGCTTTTCACAAAGGTAACACAGAAAATGAGTTTGAACGCTTACTTAAAGAAATAACAAAGGAAAAAACTTTCTATGACATTCATTTTAGCAGTGTTTCCTTTCTGGACTTTTACAAAAATCACTGGCAACAAAATAATAATAAACACGTGTAAATGTATCAGTCGGTGTTCAGCACAGAAACACTAAGGTGAGAGAGAGAGAGATTTACAAAGTAGGCACACAACGGCAGCCTACAGAATCATCTGTGGAAGAAGACAAAGAGGCTGTCTGCAGAACGCAGACAGATGTGAAGGATGGAACCAAAAGTGGGAGACCTTGCACTCTCTACAGAGCTCCATTTGTGTCCAAATCAGGAATTCAAAGGGTCTGCACTGGCAGGCTGAAAAGTCTGCTGTGAGGGGCTGAGGACTACTCTGGGAGTCTGCACACAGATACAGAAGGGGGAGGGCAAAGACTGAAGCTCCTCCGAAGAAGCAAGAGCAACACTTCCTTCTTTCCCTTTTTTATTCCATCTATACTAAAAGATTATTGGTTGGTGCTACCCAGAGCTGGCGGAGATTTTCCTTGTTCATTAAACCCATCATCCACATCTAGAACTCTGCTTACCCAATCACCTGGGTATTTCTTATTCAAGTTGGCACCACAGTTAACTATGGCTGTAATGAAATCAAAACTAAAGTATTTCTTCAAAGCAAGGGAAATAATCTAGAAAATAAAAAGGCGGGCCACAAGGAATATAGAGTATTAACAAAGATTATGTACAACAATGGGTTCATATCCAAAGAAGTTAAAGAATTCATAAAATTGAATAATTTAAAAATCAAGAAATACTCAAATTACAAATGGACAAAAGACTTTTATGGGCATTTTCTGAAAGAAGACATAGTATAGGCCAACAGGTATGTGAAATTGGACTTAACATCTCAGGTTAAATGAAAATCAGATATCATCTTCCATATCTTAAGATAGCTGTTATTAAAAAACTCAAGCAGTAGTAACAATTAGGGAATCCATACAGTTTTGTGTTAAGCTGATCCAGACACTATAAAAGAGCAGGAAAGTGGTTTCTCAAAAATTAAAAAAGAGAACTACCACATGACTCAGCATTCTCCCTTCTGGGAACATACCTAAAGGAAATAAAATCATTAGCTGAAAGAGATACCAGCATTTCTATGTTCACTGAAACATTACACATAATATCCATGATATGATATTTAAGTATCCACTGACAGATGAATGAAATATTGCACACCAAGACACATGCATCCCAGGCAGTGAGATTCTGTATAACCACATAAAAGGAAATCCTGCGGTACATGACAAAATGTCTGAACCTCACATACAGCATGCTAAATGAAGTGAACCACACAGAAAGATAAATACTGTTTACATTCATTTGCATATGGAATCTAAAAGAGTCAAATCATTCAAGCAGAGTACAGAAGTATGTGTGCTATGTTCAAGGGGTGAAATAGATAGATATTGATCAAAGAGTACAAACTTGAAGAGATGTGGTGAAGTTCCAGAGACATCATACACACCATGGTTCATAATGAAAATAATAATTTGTTATATGCTCTAAATTTATTAAAACAGCAGACATAAAGTACTCTTACCATCAAGAGATACCACAATGAAACTATGGGAGAGGATGGATATATTATTTAACTTGAATGTGATCATTCTTTCACAATGTATAGATACATCTAAACAGCATGTTGCTTTGAAACATATACATTTTGTTGTCAATTACTATACCTCAAAATATACAGTTTCTCAAACTTCCTTCACATTTATGATTAGATTTTCTTCAAAGCCTAATTTTGGATACTTATATTGCTTAAATAGTATCCAGCTTTTAATGAAATATTTAATTGTAATAGTAATGCTGTACTAAGAACCTTACATGCCCTGCTTCATTTAACTGTTACCCTTTTACTCATTTATTACAGTTCCCAATGCAAAGTAGTGAAAACTGGCACTTAACAATAATAATCAGGCAACCCTGATTCCTAGATAAGTGAAATGCAGAGAAAATGGAAAGTAAATAAATTCATTTTTCAACTGTAAAATAGTGCAGTGTTTACCAATAGTGATTACAAAATTATAAAGTATCTTTGGGGAGTTTTAATATTAAATGCAATATGTTAGAAAACATAGTAGAGTTTTTGTTGCAATGTATTCTGAAGTGCCTTAATTCTACATTTAACTAGCCATGATTCATTTTCATGGGGTATGGACGGAGCTATACTTACCAGTGTCACTGATAAGTGGGAATGGTGACCAACGTTTTATTACCATCAGGTGAGTTAGCACAGCCAATACCTCAGTGCAGTGTTCTTTGAGATTGGCTTGTAGTATGGAACTCATGTTTTCAGTACAAATACCATCATTGCTCATAATCTGAACTTCCAATTTAGCCAGCAAAAAGCCCCTTCCACTTAGAAGTGAAACAAAACATGTGTAAATGAAGTGTGAAAATTTTTAATTATTTCACCTTGATTCCAGTCACTGTACCCTTGCAAATCCACAGAGTGAAAAAAAGACCACAATGTCAAATATTTCTGCATGTTGAGACTCAATTTAGAAAGTAAGGCCCATTCATTATCACATAATAAATATCATGAGTGATATTAGAAAAAAAATGGTTCGAAGTCAGATGCTATGCTACATAAACCTCATTTATTTGATTGCAGACGTGATGTTTAGTCACTGGGTGACATGGCTTACAACCAGGTGTCGAACCCAAGTACCAATGTTCTTTGTAACAGAGACCACCTTTTGTTTAACAGAGTGGAGAAATATATACACAAATGCATAGAAAACTAGAAAGTATATTCAGTGAAATACACTACATGGAATTGTAACTTTTTAAGCCAAAATGGATGCTTTTAAGGCTGTATTTATGCATAGATAAAGGAGTCTGGAATCTTTGGCACTAACTTGTATTATTGGATAGTGCAAAGGCATTATCTGGAAGAAGTAGTAAGTGAGGTAGTGCAGGAAAAAGAACAGCAACAGGCTTTGTCTTAAAGTCATGAGAGATTAATCCTCAATTTCCCCAGCCCAAGATAACCACTAAATAACAGATCTTATTTCCTCCCTTGTTACTCTCTGTGTGAGAGGGTTACAAGTCCAAGCTTGTAATTTGAGAAATTTATCAATTTATGCACAAAATATCTCATACTAAGACTTCCTTACTCTAGATCTCATTAAATCTGAATGTAATTATTACCTAAATATTCTTATCTCCTTCATCAATAATGTTTTTTCTAAGAAATACGTTCACCCAAATTGTGTCATTCTCATAAACAATGTCTACCAACCAACCCCCACAGAGGGGTTTTGAGCCACTTACTTTGGCAAAGATGACCCATAATGTCAATCATAGTATCTGCTTGATAAGCCACATTCCTCTTCCTTTAATTTATTTGCATGAGATACTGCAGATATATTAATTTATTTTCTGTTTAATATTCCTGGAAGCAAATGATTTCCAGTTTTATCCATTTGGGTAACTTTTACTGATAAACCTTAGCCGAACAACTCCAAATGTAAAGCAATTACTCATTTTTATATGAATACCTAATAACAGTACTAAATATTAAGTACAATTTTTATAATATTTTAGACTATAAAATGAACAACAGAGATGCTAAGTTATATACGGGAAGTATACTAGTTAGCAGCTGCCATAGTTTAATAGGGTTTACAAAACCCTATGTTTTGTATATTATGTTGCATTATCCTAAAAAAGTTTAAGAAGGCTGCAGTGTATTATTAGATTTCATGTAAAATATATTTGACCAAAGATTGTTCCAATAAAAACATAGAAGAAATGGCTCATATTGTCTACTTCACCAAAACATGAATCTTGTTAGAGATTATAAGGGACACATTGGTTAAAACTATCCACTGGGGCTTTTTCAAGAAATAGTTTTAAACCAAAATACATTGAAATTTTTTTCTTTATTGCTTATATATATCAATATTGTGTATTTGATCTACACATTTTCAGATTTTATTATATAAAATATCACCTATGGTCTATGTTATCTCATGCTGATAATTTTTTCTTATTACTATGTTAAGAAAATGTACAGTCAAACATCTTATAAAAACAGATAATTGGTTAAAATCTTAATTGTCATTCTTATCATATATCTGTTTGTTTTTATGTTTTTATGTGTTGTTATTATTCTCATCTCAAATATAGAGCAATACTTATCATGGAAGGCATTTTTCTTTCACCTTCTAAAGGGAGATTATTTTGGTCTTTCTTTATATCCTTTCCTATCTTCCTTTTTACCTTAATAATATGTATACACAGTTTTTAAATTATTTTTAAAATTATTTAGTAGTGCACAAAAAGCAAGTGCTTATATGTCAAAAATGTAAATACAAAATATATCAGGACATTTTATTTGATTTAGTATATAGCACATAGCATGAATACCAAAGTTTCATTGATTTAAATTATGTAGTAAAAGCGGAGCATTACTGGTCTGTTTACGTAACATACTCTCCTAGGTATATATGTAAAACAAGAGCACAGGATGCATCAGTGTGACGTGAGTCTTGTCAGTAAGGTGCTTTGATATCGTCCACTTTTACACTCTGTTGTTGCTTTTATGATAAATGCTGAAGTCGATCCTAATGGACACATGATAGAAATCTTGGCATTTATGGCAACTAGATAATTTTCATTATATTTCTCTAGTTTGAAGGGAGAAAATACCTTGTTGTGTTTTCTTTATAGGTGTGCAACATTTTAAATCCTATTTTATGAGTATGTGTTTATGTTACATAATGCTGTGGGGTGCAATTTGGGAGGGCAGCATAGATCTAACATATTTCAATCAATTTAAATTCTCTTCTCTCTCGCTTTCCTCCTTCCTTTATCTTTTTCCTCTTTTCTAGAAATCTATTCCTTGGTTTTTTGTTATATCTTTTTAATTATTATTTACTATGTTTTATATTTCTAGGTTATTATATAAAAGAAAATGTGATGTTTAATACTTTTTTGAGTTGGGTTAATTTCACTCAAAGTGATGGTTTCCCCATCTATGCATTTTCCTGCTAATAATGTGATCTTACTCTTCTCCTTTTTAAATTTTAATTTTAAAGATAAAAGAACCAAAACATATTAACAAACACACTGACATAAACAAAGCAACATAAAATCAATACAGAATTTCAGACAAGATGATAAGAAATTAACAGTGATTGTTGTATAACATACTGTTGTCTTCACACTGGTTAGACAAACAAATATAGACATGTAAGACAGACAAACAAATATAGACATGTAAGAATGATCAAATAATTAAATATCAACTGTTCCTTTCAAGATAGCAATAGAAATTAGTAGTACAATTATCCCAACCACATATTTTTCCCTTTCTTCTTTATTTTCTCATTTCCCTCATCCCAGTCATTCTTTCTTTCTGAGCCATTTCTTTTCCTCTCACACTACCTATTGTACCTTTTGGATTACATTTACTCTTTCAGGTTCTTATACTAGAGAGACAATATGATGTTTACATGTGTGAGTCCTATTTGCTTCACTTATGATATGGTCTATAGTTGCATCCATTTACCTATAGAAACCTCGAGTTTATTTTTCTTTATAGACGAGTAATATTAAATTATATAAAAATATCACAGCTTTTTATCCATTCCTCAGTTGATAAGCATTAAGATTTCCACTATTTAGCTATTACAAATTGCACTGCTATAAACATGGGTGCACATATAACATTGTGGTGTGATGATTTTAGTTTTTCTGGAAAAATACCCAGAAGGGGAATACCTGGGTTGAATGGGACCTCTAATTCTAGTTTACTGAGAAATCTACACTGATTTACACAGTGGTTTCACCAATTTGCACTCACACCAGTAGTGGAGAAGGGTTCCCTTTTCCCCACAGCCCTGCCAGCATTTGTTGTTGATTTATTTCTTAATGAAATCCATTCTTTCTGGAGTGAAATGGAATTTCAGTGTTGTTTTAATTCATATTTCTTGAAAAAACAAATAACATTGAACATTTTTTCTTGCATTTATTCGCCATTTGTATTTCTTTATCTGCAAAGTTTGTGTTCATCTCAGATGCCCATTTTTGTACTGAGTCTTTGAATTTGGGGGACCTGATTTTTTAAAAATTCTTTATATGTTCCAGATAGAAGTCTTTTGTCTGAAGGACAGTTGGCTAATTTTTTTCTTTAAATTTTGCATTTTCTTTTCACATGCTTGTGATTTGTTTAGATGTGCAAAAACTTTTCAAGGTGGATCTCATTCTTCTGTCTAAGTAGCAATCCGTTGTATACACTTTCCAATTTTCTTTATCCATTCACCTACTTTGTGAGAAACTAGGCTGTTTCACTGCTTAGTTATGTGACACACATTGTCATCAATTGTTGGGAGAGTCTGAGGTGGAACTTCATCACACATGTGGGGCTAGAGCAAAGCCAGCCCTGAGAACACTGAGTGCCTCAGGGGAGTGACACAAACAGGCTGTTAGTCAGGTCCTTCCTCTCAGTGTGAGAGAGGTTTCACTTGTTATCAGCCTCTTGTCGATTGTATACAGAAATGTAATGAAGACATTATGCAGTTACTTTTCTTTTTTTATTTTAAAAAATAAAAGCACAAAAACATATTAACAAACAGACACAAATTAGCATAAGAAATAGTACAATGAAAACTGATTTACAGACAAGGTGACATGGACTCAACAATGGTCGTTGCTTTACCTATTGATATCTTCGAAGTGTATATACATGAACACAGATACAGACATGCAAAATTGGTCAGACAATTAATCCTCTCAACAACAGAAAAACACACACACACAAAAAAAAACAAAGACAAAAAAAAAAAAGAAAAAAAAACCCACCAATAGTTGCTGCTTTGCATATTGATATCTTCGAAGTGTGTGTTCAGGATAACACATACAGACATACAAGATTGATCGAATAACCCGCATCAATTATTCCTTTTCTATCATCAGGAAGGAGGGCTCCACCTGAGCTCAGCTTTCTGCACTCTGACTCTCGTCTTCATTTCTTCATCCTCCATTGTCCTTCCCAGGAATATCAAGAACTGTGCTGGGCATGGTATTTTGGCACCTGAATGGGGACCTGATATAAAAGGAAACCTGTTACATAGTGGGTGAGAAGACACCTGTAGTTGTGCACACAAAAGATTGAGAGGTTTATTAGTATCATCAATAATGATCCCATCAATATTCTCAATATTGATTCCATCTTGAGGTGTAAAACTTGGGGCAAACAGGTTTCCAAGAACAACAGATGTATACAGACATGCCTGCTGTGTTACTGATTCCTGTATTTAACTTTTCTTTGTGGACCTTGATCAAGGAGTGTCTCAAAGATTGTATACCAGTTGAGATGACAAAATAGAAGCACTATCTTAAACTAAATCCTGAGAAACAAAGGGATAGTGAAGCAACAGCCTCCCCATATAAGGCTTGAACCCTCTAGCTTTGCTCAATCAGATAAAGAAGGACACGTTAAGGTAAAGAAGACCTTTCTCCACTAGAGGAGTGTTTCACTGTGACTTCCATTGTACAGCTTCCCAAAGTAAAACCAACAATTTTTATTCTGCCATGAGCAGCTACTTCTGCTTGTTCAGTTCTGAAAACTGTTGCTACATCACAGGCTGAGATATCTAACCTTCATAGAATACAGTCATTCTTTCTCCCTTGCAAATGGTGGTAAAAGAAATTGAGGGACTGGGGGTTTTCAACAGGTCTCCACTATTGAAGGACAAGATCACAACACTCTAGAGTAAGTTATATGTTTTCATGAAGCTGTACCCTTTAACACTTTAAAATAGCTAAAACAAGCAAGCACTAAATATGGCCCCACAGCCCCTTCTACCTTGGGTTTTATAGAGCTCATAGAACAGGCAACGTCCCCAAATGATTGCAAAGGGCTGGGTAAAGCATGCTTAACTCCAGGGGATTATTTATTGTAGAAGGAAAACTTTATATTAATCACAGATCAGGCTGCTTGCAGTATTACTCACAACATAGCCATTACAAAAGACATGTTAAGCAGAGAAGGCACCTTTTCTGTCACAAATAATAGATTTACTTTTGAATTGCAAGCATATGAATGGATTAAAGTGTCTGCTATAAGGCCTTAGAGGAAATTTCCCTCAAAGGGTGAGACATCCCTTGATCTAACCTCCATTATTGAGAGTCTATTAAAACTTTTCAGGATTTTGTGGTACATTTATTACAGACCAGTGGGAAAATTATCAACAACATAGAAGCTGGCAAGTGAATTTTTCAACAATTGACCATTGAAAATGCAAATAAATGGTGTGAAGAGGCTTTATGAGCCCACACACACACACACACAAAACAAGCTGTCCAAGATGATTCAGATTTGCACATATATTCAGGGGGCTGCCTTAGCAGAATTAATTACTCATCCTGAAGGAAAAGGATACTGGTTTCGTCTGTGGCAACAGGGGATATTTTGCCCAAAACTGCTCTCCTACACCTGTAGGGCCAGCACAATACACACACACACACACACACACACACACACACACACACACACGTTTTTTTTTCTTTAAATAAAAGGATTTCTTTTCCTTCTAAACTTTTCTTGTGGGCTATCTCTGCTAATTGACGTACAAAAACTTTCTATCTACAATTACTAAACTATATTTGAATGCACTTAGATTTTATAAACAAGTTATCTGTATATGCTTGTTTATCTGTTTGTCCAGTTTATAAACAGCTAATTTTATTTGAGCTCAACAATTTTTTCTTTTTCTTTCTTTGTGCAATTTTGGGTTTTTGAAGCATTTGTCTATAATTCAATTTGGCTTATAGATAAATGTCATCAAAATTAAAGATGTGCTTTTAGTCTGTCAAGTGGTCCGATGATGTTAAATAGGTTGTATAAATGTGTTGAATATTATTGTTTGTGTATTGATTTGAGAGTCATTTATTGTTGAAAAATAATCTGTTGAATGTTGGGATCAGGTTCTCATAAGGCCTCAAAAATTTGTTAAAATAATTAAACAAAAATCCCCTAGGGTGGGGAGAAACTATTGGATGAGACTCTAGTTCATAAATAAGGAAGCAGCTGCCTAAAAGCAATTATCTACTCCTTGTTCACTAATGGAAGGACCCAGTGATCTCCATAGCCTATGGGAGATATAAAAAAAAAAAGTTGCTCAAAATATATTATTGTGACAAGTCTACATATCACAAAGGACAATAAGGTTTTCTGATTTAATGATGCTTTTGTACAAAACTAAATTAAGAAATAAAAGTTTTCATATGGTCATGACAATTGATAGTTGTTAATCTCATGACATATTGGATATATTCATAATTTCTAGATATATAAATCTTCCACAATGTAAAACTGGGATTGTTCATGATGATAGACTTTTCTTTCAGATTCAGACATCTGCATTTTTCTTGTGCTCCAGCTACTTGTGATAAGAGCTTCATGTCAAACCAACGTGAGGTCACCAGTCAATATTAGTACTTTTAAGAAAAACTTGTGATATGTATGCTAGGTATGTGCCACTATATTTAGAGGTGTTTAGTCATTAAGCAGTCCAGACAATGTCCCACACTTCAATAACATCCCATTAAAAGACAAAAATTAGGTGAGAGCTTTTTATGTATGACATAGAAATGGTTGACTAAATAAGCTATTCTATCTCAGAATTGAAATTTAAGTGTGTCATAAAAATGTCACCATGATTGCCATGCTGAAATAATATGTATGGCTTTGTATCTCAATTTTTCTGTGAAAAACTGTATAACTGTTTTCTGTTAACATTGCACAGGATTTCAATTACTACAACACCCATGGTTCATGGGAAATAGTGATTCTAGTTTGTATTTTAAGGTGCTTGATATTCAGAAAATATTATAATATTAAGCTCACTGTTCCCCGTACAACGTAAAGTCATTAATCTCCTCTGGATGTTCAACATCTGAGGTTTGGAAACCAAAAACTAGAAAGGAAGATGAGACAGGAGGAAAGCCAATCCAAAAGGACCCATGACACGAAAGCACCTCTGCTGCAACCTCCTGTAACTCAGTGAGTGCCCGAGCTTCTGATCAAGATTGTGAGACCACAGAGGAGGGAGATCAACAGTGTTCACTTAAGGTGAATCACTGCAGAGAAAAGTCTCCCAAGCTTTCACAGAAAGCAAGATGGTCGAGCACTGCCTGTGACTCATCCAGAGTTGTACATGGTTCACATGGATAATCCTGAGGAGACTTAACTGAACCTGACAGCAAAACATTAATTTTAATTAACACAGATTCTATTCAGCAGAAAAGTATAGCAGCAAGATTTATAAAACAATGCCATAGTAATATGCTAGTTATAAAAGAGGCTCAAATCACTGATACTTTCTAACAATTTGCTGCTGAACTGGTAACTATTGTTATGAGTTAATGGGCTGCATATAGTTAAATTGCTTAGTTCAGGGATCTGAAGTCCTTGGACTGGGAATCTTTAGCCTAAATGAATAAGTTCAGTCAGAATGGAAAGTGTTTGAGAAGAAGTCCTTCACAGGAAAGCTTGGCCAGCTATGCCTGGAGAAGAGTGGGGGAAAAGCCTTCCTCAAAAAGGTTTTGTGAAGAGTCTTCAAACACAGCTTCTCCAACTCTAATTGACCACACATTGCTTGAAACTATCAAAAGGAAAGGGAGAAGTGTGGGGAGTGGCTGAGCGAGAGATCAGTCAGACGTGTGAAACAAGGCCAGTCCCAAGAACATGCAGCAAGTGAGGTGAGCCAGACAAACAAGTTATTAGGCAGGTCCTTTCTCCATTAGGAGAGGGGTTTCACCTGTTATCAACCTCTTGCTGATTGTATAAATAAATGCACTGCCAACACTGGCAGTTACTTTTCTCCCAGCAGAAAATAGGCTTCCAGCTAGCCTCAACTTTCTGCATCTGTCTCTTGTCTTCATTTCTTCATCTTCTAGTGTCCTTCCCCCAGGAATTTCAAGAGCTGTGCTGGATGTGACAATAAATAACACCTAGTGTGGGTGTATCACAATAGTTTGTAGTTCTTAATTCTGTCAGGAATATGCCCAAGAGTTGTAGAGTTGTCCATAGTGGTCATATTAGTTTATATTCCCACCACCAATATAAGAGGTTTCTTTTTCCTTATATATTTGCTATTATACATTATTTTTTGAATTCTTAATGGTAGCAGTTCTAACTGGAGTTAGAATCTCAATGTAGTCTTTACATTTCTCTCAAGGCTATAGATGTTGAACAATTTTTCATAAAGTTTTTGGCCATTTGAATTTCTTCTTTAGAGAAATATCTGTTCTACTGTTCTACCCATTTCTTTATTAGATTCATTGTTTTGTGAGGATTCATTTCTACATTCTTATTCAACATATTAATACTCTTTCAGGGGAGTAGTTATCAAAGATTATCAACAACTCAGTGGGTTGTCTCTTTATTCTCTTCATTATTTTCTTTGCCATGCTGAAGTCTTATAATTGGATCAACACCACTTGTTGATTTTTTATATTATTTCCTGTTCTTTCAGGGTCCTGTCCAGGAAGTCTTTGTCTGTGCCAATGGCTTCAAAGCTTTGCCGTATGTTGTCTTCCGGCAGTGTCATTGCTTCTATTTTTATATTTATATTTGAATCCGTCTTGATTTGATTTTAGTATAGGATGATAGGGATCTAGTTTTAATTATCTGCGTGCTGTTCTTCCCCTTTTAAAGGGAATGTGTTTCTCTAGTTTTCTCATCTCCATCTGAAAAGTGAGATGGCTATGTTTGCAATCTGCTTGCTTGTTTCTTCCGGTCTATTCCATTAGACTTTCTTCCAGCACCATGGTGTTTTCTTACTAGGGCTTTATAATAAGGCTTGACACTTGGTAAAATAATGCTTCCCTCATTGCTCCTTTTATTGAGATTCACCTTGGCCCTTCTCAGTCTTTTCTAATTCCAATAACTTTCAAGATTGCCTTTTCAGTTCTGTGAAAAATTCTGGTAAGATTGCACAGTACCTATAGGTTGCTTTTGGTAGTTCAGTCATTTTGACAATATTAATTCTGCCAATTCAAGGAAAAGAAACCTCTTTCCGTGTCTACTGTTCTGTTTCATTTCCACTCTCAGAGTTCTGTAATTTTGATTGTTGAAATCTTTCACCACTATGGTTAACTTGATTCTTAAGTATTTATTTTTTAAGCAGTTTTCTATAATATAGTTTGATATCTTTCAAGTCCCCCTGGAAAAAAAAAATTGGGGGATTTTGTTGCCACCAAAATCGGTCATGTGTTGGGAGATGTTGGTTCTTTTACTTGTGTTCAGCTGCTATAGTACATCACTTGCACAAGTACCTATTAATTCTTTCGTGCAGAAAGAATTTTATTCAACTTTAAAGTATTCCATAAACTATTGTAAGATATTAAAACGTATCTCTATTCATTTAATAAGGATAGCATGATTGTGGCCATTCTCAGTAGCAAGTCTAGACTCGCTCTTTTGATGGCATTTGGCATCTAACACATTCCATTAATATTCTCATGTATGGGCATAATACCATTAGTTCTTTAATTTAAAAAAGCCACCATCCATGATGCTTTTATGTTTATAAATGAGAGGAAAATTATTTGAAGAATTAAAGGTGATCAATATAATGCATCATAGATTGTACAGGATAGTTTCTAGCCTCTTACTTAAATAATAATATAAAATAGCACAAAAACACTAAGCACTTGTTAATTTCTTCCTCATCAATTCCACAATACTTTAAATGTGATTAAATGTGGCAACCTTTTCCGGAGTCATTTAATTTCTAAATTGTTAGGTAGTGTCTACACTGACCAGTTAACACTAATCAACCTCTGAAAAAAGTTTTCCATTCTTAACATTCATTTAGAATAGCCAATTGAAACATGGTTTTCCCACATGTTATGCTGTTAAATAACCTTATATAAGTATTCCAAAACTGAGCAGATCACAGTTACATGTATAAGTTCATTATTAGGAAGAATGATTTCATAAGTGTTTGAAAAAATACTCTATTGTAATAAAGATTTCTTTTGAATAGGTCATAGATTTAATTAACTGGAAGACAGCTAAAGAGGTCTTTTGATTTCTGCTGATAATTTCCTGTGGTGTAGATATAAGAGCATTATAAAGAAGGACAAGTTCTATCAAAAAATTAAAAGCTGTCATTTTTTAGCTATTTTTGGTGTTATAAATAAAGCATAAACATCCCTTCATTTACTTCTATCCGCATTAGGAAGAGCCTATAATTGGATTTAGTAAAACGATACTCATCTTTACATGACAATTTAAAAATCAGTATATTCTTTTTTGTTTCAGTAATTCCTTTAAAATATTTTTCCTACAACATGCTTGTGGTACACAGTTTTTGTATTCACTGCAGGGAATTGGCACATGTACAGAACACGTGCTTGGTCTTTTTACCTCCACCACCTTCCGCTTCTTCCCTCACACTGTTTCTTATCTGTGTGCTCGGTGTCTCATTTGCAGTACATTTCATTTGTTTACATTTTTATCTCTTATTGGTACACATTTGCAGGACATAACGACTATATTCCTCTTGGGAAGCTGATACAGGTGCGTGACACATCTTTTTTCTTTTTAATTCTCTTCACCTACCCTTCTTCCAATGAAATATTTCAATTTATCTCTACGCTTTAACAAGATAATATATCATTATTGATGTTATATGATATTATATTTTGTTGCTAAAATATAAAGATTGCTTCTCAAACATCCTATTATTTTATTGTAGTTGTTGTGCATAAATATATTTCTTTTGAATTTATTTATGTAGTGTAGTATCTGAACTATTTTAGCTATAAATGGTGATATATATAAATTATAATTTGTTATTTAGGATATTTTTCTAACTTCCCTCACCATATATTGATTTTATCTATTTGCTTATTTATTAATTTATATTAATGGCCCTATATAGTGATCAAACACCTGAGTAAATTTATAGAAAACTTATAACACATGCTAATGGTGGTGAAGCTGTAGCACACCTGATTTTTCTTTTTGTTTTAAGAGAAAAGATGCTAAAGTATGAGTTAGTTTTCTAAACTAAAACCTCAGTATTCTATTTTAATTGCAGCATTGACACTTTGTGATAAATAAGTGGAATTTTGGTTGCAGTTTGTGCTTTTGTCTCTTAAAGGTTCATCATGACTGATCTATCCAGTATATTTATGAGAGAACCTTTAGCAAATTTTACATTGCAAAATACATAAACATAGTGTAAATGGGTCTTTTAAAGCCTTTCCACATCTCTGATGAACATTCTTTACCATAGGATTTCATTTGGAATCCTTGTAGTTCATAAGTATACACATTGTCCAATTTTCTCACTTTTATTACAAGGCGAATGTTAATGAGTTGGGAAAGAATGAAACTGTATCAGTTAAGCAACTCAAAAGTGATAAATTTAAATTTGTAGATAATATTGTACAATTTATCCTTAAACATTCACTGTTTAGGTACTTGAAAATTGTGCACACACATAGCTATTATAACTCAGAGTTATAACAGGAAAAATATAAATTTTCCGTAAAGTCTAATTTTGTCTATTTTCAATTTAAATTTTAAAAATATGTAATTTTAACTCTATTTCATAAGCATGTGAAAGCTTTTAATTCAGTCATTCACCCTCAGTAAAATAAATTTTGTATGTAGCTATTAGAAGCAATATATTTATAGGAAGTAACTTGATAAATTAAAAAGTAAAATTGAAATTAAATTTAATATTTTGTCTATATCAAAATTGCATTACTTCAGAATAAAGTCAGCCTTCTCAATTTTACTTAGAGTTTGAAAAATCAATCCAGAAATAGTTAACACTGACTATCTTGGAACGCCTGAGCTCTTCAGCAGCGTTCTAATCACCATGGAGTTGATAAGGGATTTTTGAAGTGCCAATCATGGGCTGTTTCCAGATCCTCCCACATGGCTGAAGTTCTGCTGTCAAGAACATATTGGGAAGTTGTTCATTCACTTGAGGTGACAGATACAGACTGTGACAAGCTTCACATTGGGACTCCAGCCTGAGGGGGTAACACAGAGTGAAATGAGGAATACAAAATTAATGGGAGGAAAATGTCACTTGCCAATCTCTCAACTCACAACTTACTTCACCTGGAGCTGTAGTTCACAGTAATATTCAGAAAGAAGAGACAGACAGTCATCTGTGAGATCTTATCTAAGGTCCTAGATGTGAACTCTCAAAAATGATGCTATTATTAATGAATTAGAAAATCAAGTAGGAATTTTCAGCACTTTCAATTAATTGTAGATATTTTCCCTTTAATGGAAGTGAAATTAATTTATTCATAGGAAAACTAAAATGGGAAAATTAGAAAGGGAAAACTGAATCTTAGATTTGAGCACTGATATGATAGTTTATCTTGATTTTCAGCTTGGTTGTCTCAAGAGATACCTAGGATTAACAAATCACATTTCTGGATGTCTCTGTGTCATGGGGGCAGGCCTTGGGGATTACATCTGGTACCTGGCCCCTAGAATTTTCTCTCCACCCTTTGTTTTCTGAATGGGATGAGTTGGGTTCTTCACTGTGTATTTCTGCCTTGGAGCCACCTGAAGATGGACTAAAATGCCTGAAGTCATGCCAAAATAAGCTTCTGCTCCTTTAAGTTATGTGCAACAGGTATTATGACTCAGTCACAAAAAAGGGACTAATGCACCTAATTTGATTCATATTTGAATATACAACCTCTTTGTCAGAAACTTATTAAATCTTTTATCTATGCTTCATTTTCTAGAGTTTAATGCTGTAAAGATCATTACTGCTTTCAGAGGACAAATATATACATCACTCTGTAAGATTTGCAACTTACAAAGCAATAGGATGAAAAGTAAGGTATTAAAACCTAACTTCTGAATTTCTATTATACTCCTAGCTATGTGCAACCACTTTCTAAGGTTTTGATGTATGCTTTAAACAGGGATGAAATTTAAGTGAAAATAGTAATTGCTAAACATAATAGAAAAATAATTTTACAACTGACTACAGTAATTAAAGGAACTTTATCTTCCACCAGATATAGAAATTTAATTTTGTAAACTTGCTATTAAATTTGGTACAGGGATGACTCTTTGTATGTTGGTAGGTAAGGAATACATAATCCAGAAAACAAGTTAGTCATACACAAGATATCTTTAACAAATGACAGAAAACCTAACAATCTAACAGTCTGAACAGGAATTGCTTAAAATAGTGACTTGATTGGCTATATGTACAGGACTTTTATTTTTTATATTCCCAAAGATAATTTATAGTTCAGAGCCTATTTTGAATAGTGATCAAGATAACAGGATATAAAGAAATTTTCTGTGAATTTCTAACATCATAAGATGTGTTTGTTTTATATTTTTACTTCAATATACTTATCTAGAAATTAATAAGTTAGAAATTTTTAAACACATTAACTTAAACTCTTAAAATATATTGCTATAATCAATACTTTAAGGGAAATAAATAAATTGTATACAAAATCTGAATACAACATGAGATATTTTGTTCCTAAGCAATAAAATTAATTAGCATTTATCCTTAAATTTATGAAATTATTTTTGAAAGTAATGTCACAGAACAGGGAATAATAATTATAAAATGCAAAAACACAAAATGTACCCTTTTCAAAATGAAACTTATTAATTTGTTTAATCAATATATACTATTTAAAAATGTGGGAAAAATAAAAATATGAGTTCTAAGCATAAAAATAGTTAGGAGATGCCATCAGCAAAATAGTAGAAAAGGAGCTCACCCATCCACCCATCCATGTATAACCAGTGACTTGGAAGACATCCATGCACAAAAGCATCTTTGTTGAACTTTATATAGGAGATTGCAAAATGGTGCAACCCAGGACTGAACATTTTGACAAAAAGGCCTCTGCTTTTGTGATAGGCTTGCCAACTGGGGTCCTAGATCTGGTGCAGAAGTAGGTTCTTGTGGACTCAGGTGCAGCTCTATTTGGCCTTGATGCTAACACAAGCCCCTTCATCCAAAAAGAGACACTTCATGACCCCTGTATCAGGTAACATGCCCGTCCACTCTATCCTGAAACTATAAACCGCAGCAGTCTGTAACCCATCTCCAGCCCCTTGTCTCAGCTGTGGACCTCAAGCAGCTTTGCACAAACAGGGGCACAATAGCTTCAGCTGTTCACAGATCCAAAGGATTAACACATTTTGAATGTTCATACTATTCACGGTGATGTAGAGACTCAAATCAATCTTTGTAAACATTTCAATTATATTTATACAAAAATAGAGAAACAATCCCAAAATTCTTATGAAAGTAAAATCTCAATAAGCAAAGTAATTTGGGACAAAATAAACAAACAAACAAACCTGAAACCAAGAATAGAGATCTGAAAGTTTTTAACCTTAAAAAATAGCATAAATCTACAGTGAAAAGAATATTATGATAATGATATAGAAATAAACACATAAAAGGAAAAAAACCGGAAACCCTAGAATTAAACCCATTCATCAATTTTCAGTCTTTCATGATGATTTAAAAACTAGAAAAAAGAACGGGAACAGTATTTGAAAAGCTGGATTTGCACATGCAAAAAATAAAATTGGATGCCGGTTTTGCAGGATAGACAAGACACAACTGAAAATATATTAATGAACTAAATTTAGAAAACAAAAGTATAAAATTATTAAAAAAACATAAGGGAAAATCTTCACAACATTAGTTTTGGCAGTGATGTCCTGGACATGACTCCAGAAGCACAGACAATAATATGAAACTAGGGATCCAACTAAAAAGGTTCTGCAAGGAAATTCATCAGCAGACTGAAATGACAGACTGTAGAGAGGGAGAGAAATATTTGCAAACCTTACAAGCCTTACGTGCAATAAAAATTAGTGTTTAAAATACTTGAGGAATTCATACAATTGAATACCAAGAAATATTTAAAAAATAAAGAACAAGTATCAAGATTTGCGAAATCACAATGGGCAAAGCATCTGATTACCAGGCATTGGCAAGGATGTGATGACCAAGGGATCTTTGCATATTTCTTGTTGCACTGTGAAATGACAAAGAGGCAAAATACAATGGAGGTTTCTCAAAAACAATTATGAATAAGGCTACCACATGATTCAGTAAGTCTACCTTGGGACTCTATCCAAAGGACCTGAAATCATGATCGTAAAGAGGTAGGTGTATGTTTACTACAGCATATGTGAAAACTAAGAAAGTCAAATCCATAGAAACAGAAGGAAGTGAAATGTTTACCAGTAGTCAGGAGCAGCAGGAAATAGGGAGATGTTTGGTAAAGGATATAAACTTTCATTTCCACAAGGTATATAAACTATGCAGATCTACAGAAGGGAATTATGACCATAACTAACACTACTATATTACACTTGAAACTTGATAGGTGATAGGTCTTTAGAATTCTTGCCACACACACGCAGATTACTATGTGACATATTAAACATGTTTATTAGCTTATTTGTAGCATTTATCCCATAATATACAAATGTATCAAGTCATCACATTGTGTATACACACACACACACACACACACACACACACACACACATAATTTGTCTAAAAAGCAAACTAATATTGGAAAAAGAAAAGTGTAAAAAGTAGCTATATAATTGTAAAATGATATAAAATAGTGATACATTCTATTAGTGATCTGTTCTGTTGCTAGACATACTAGTGGATACCTTACAGATAGACTTACAGAAGGCTATGTATAAATTGGCTCTTATTCTAGTGGAATTCCTTTTGTGGCCATCTGGCTCCAAAGCTGAAACATCATGACTGAAGACTATAGGAAAACAAATTTGCTTAGTCCCTGGCAGCCAGGAACCAGAGCAGTGGAAGGTAGCACTGCTGCTGAATTGTCCCTCCTCCTACACTCCCTGTACCCTTTAATTGAGGAGCACACAATCTTGGGAGAGGCTGTGGCAGTCAGAGAGAAGAAGATGGCTTTGCAGATGGAGGTCAGATTCCCTATACAAGTCCCAAACATACCCTACCTTCCTAGGAAAAGACAAAACACAGTGTGTGAGTAAACTGTAGTTGGGGGCCCAAGGGAGCACAGAACAACAGCTGGAGAAAAAGAGAGAAAGCAGTACAGAAATGAGCAATCCTCCCCCATCATCCTTCCAAATACCAGGTAAAACTGTGTCAGAGGCATCCTACCTTATGCCCACCATGGAGAGTTTTGGATGAAGCTCTTCACTCTAGGAAAAGTGTCTGAACACCATGAACTGTCAGGTGGTGCTGTGCGTACTAGAAAGGACCCATGGATGATAACATCCCTGGAGATGTAATAGTGAGTGAGTGGAGAGAGAGAGAGAGACAGACAGACTCTCATCACAGATTTTTTTTTTATTTTAAAAACATAAAAGTACAAAAACATATTGACAAACAGATACCAATTATCATAAAAAATAGTACAATCACAACTACTCTATAGACAAGGTGATATGGTCTCAACAGTGGTTATTGCTTTATCCATTGATATCTTCGAATGGTAAATGTATGAACCCATATACAGACATGCAAATTTAGTCAGACAGTTAATCCTCTCAACAACAGAAAAAACACAAAAACCAAAAATCCAAAGACAAGAAACAAAACAGGCAAACAACAACAACAGCAACAACATCAACAACAAAAAAAAACACCACTGTTTGATGCTTTACATATTGATATCTTCGAAGTGTGTGTTCAGGATAACACATGCAGACATACAAGATTAATCTAATATCCTGTCATCGATTATTGCTTAGCATTAAGTGATATAATACAATAGTAGAACCATGTTAGCCCTCCTGCATATATGTATATTAATATATATTCATATATACATACATACATTTTTGTCTTTTTCTTTTCTCCTTTCCTTCGTCCCATCTGTTCTTTGTTTTTGAACAGATTTCCTTCATGACTCTTAGTTTATATTCCCACCCTCGGGTTCTTACATCAGTGATACAATACGTTGCCTGCACATGTATCGCTGATTTATTTCACTTATGAGTATGGACTCCGGTTTTGTCCACTTGCCTACAAAGTCCCCAAAACTGTCTTTCTTTATAGCTGAATAATATTCCATTATATAAAAATGCCACAATTTTTTAATCCAGTCTTCTGTGGATGGACACTTGGGTTGCTTCCACATTTTAGCTATTACAAATTGTGCTGCTATAAACATGGGTGCACATATATCAGAGTGATATGATGTTTTCAG
>PVLD010012331.1:46402-61792 GCA_004027595.1 Dinomys branickii | reverse complement strand
CTGCCTCCCCTCCCCCTCTCCCTCTCTCTCCATCTTTCTCTTTCTCCAGTACAGTTTCACACTAAGCTGCACCCAAAATTGTTTTATTTTTAATTTCAAGGCAGGGTCTCACTAAATTTCTAAGTTGCTCAAAAATAGCCTTGAATTTCCAATCCTCCTGCCTCAGCTTCTCAGAGTACTAGAATCACAGGTGTGTACCACCATACCCAGCTCATTTTCTTCTTTTTTGCAAGATGTTTTGCTTCAACTGCTTTGGTGTTACTTTGTAGTTTATGTTCCCTAGGCTTTGCCACCTTGCATGGTTAGTAACGTTACTACATCTTATTGTTTTATTTTTAAATTTATTTTAAAAATAAAAGAAGGAAAATATATTAACAAACAGAGATCCATTTGCAAAATAGCATAAGAACAATAAAATCAATACTGAATTACAGACAAAGTGGTAGGAAATTAACAATGGTTGTTGTATTACATATTGATATCTTCAAAGCAGTTTCTCAGGAAAAAAAAATAAAGGTGTACAAGATTAATTATTTGCTCAATTTTGCACGTTGCTACTTCTTCTTCAGCTATGTATCCAGGTTTATCATGTTCTACCTGAGTTTATGTTTGCTCCAGATCTTGCAAAAATTACGAGACTCCATTCCAACCACCTTTGTAAATGAGATTCCAGTTAAAATAGGATTTCTGAAATTTGAAAAATCTTATTTTAATTCTAAATACTCCACGCTTGAAAATAAGACTTAATCTCTAGAATAGGCAATTTTACTTTGAAAAGTATCCTGAAGTTTCAAAATGAAAACAAAGGCATTTGTTAATCTTGAAGAACACATGAGACTCTGACTAAAAAGAACAAGAAAACTGTCTTGCTGAGTAACACAAACCAAATGAGCCCTCAGAGATCTCTGTATTTGTAGCAATAGATAAAATATTTCTTATTTCTTCTAAATATTGATTTTAACTAAATTCTTCCAGAAAATACTTCTTAGTGCTTTGGAGAGGGATGTATTTTTTATTCAGTGGTTTACTCAGAAATAACTGCATGGCTACACATGTTTAGGAAGGATGTATATGCTTGGTGATTTTCGTATCTCTCAGTGTAGAAAAATGTGAAATGAATATCTAGACTCTTTAGTCTGTGGCGCTAGTGTCCCAACAATGTCCTTATAGCAAGCTGAATAAAACATCCTTCTATCAGTGCGTTCTCAGGATGTGCTGCTCTGGTTGAGGGAGGTCAGAACATATCCGTGTGCCAGTGAGGTATTCTCATAAAAGGAGTTTATGTTTCCATTGCCAAATACCAGGCTGAACTGTGAGGCAACTGCGAGTGGGAAACTTTTTAATTCTGTCTCGCTGTCCAAAACAGCACTGAGAGACCAGGGCTGTGCAGTAAAGAAATACTTTGCACGTCTTTTTATGTGGTGCTCAGTTGAGCCATCATGGAAAGCCCACGAGAACAGCTACTTAGAGTTCAGATGACTCAGATGACTCACGTCAGGCTTTCATCACTCCCAAGGCTGCTGTAGACAGACATCGGGAGCACCATTTCTGAGAAAACCAAAGGTTCACCTGCATTTCGTATTTCTTCTCTTTAAAGCGTCTGCACCGCCACTGTTGGTAAGGGTAGCCAGGGCTGATGCAAAATTCCAACCTCCAGATTCAAGACTGCAATCAACATTGCAAGCAGGATGCACCGCCCTATTTGCTGTTGTATCACACCTTCACTTTTTCTTATCATTGTTTATTTTCTCTTGTTTTCATTTCTTGCCATTTCTTTTCCCTTTCTCCTTCCAGTTTCCTTTTCCTTCCCCTTTCTTTGTGCCCCTATTTGTTTACTTCAGTGTCAGTGTTTTGTATTCCAGGGAGATAAATGCTGATACATAAGAAATTTCTTTGGGAGAAAACTGTTAAGAGTAAAATGGAGCAGGAGCAGGAGCAGGCGGGAGGGAGGGCACTAGGCTTGGTCGGGAGCAGCAGCAACTTGTCCCGGTGAGGCAGGACATGCGGACGGGGGCAAACCAATCGTACAACTGAACGGAATGTGTCAAACTCATGGACACCCAGGGGCCGTGCAAAGAGCAAAAGATACGGGATGATTCTGGAACGTGAGCATTATACACTGAACCAAAATCAGAGAAGTGCTATTTTCAATGCTTCATTTATGTCTGGTGGGAAGCCAAGCTAATCTTTTGCCAGAGGTTTAAATCCATGCTAGGTTAGTGAGGTTTCAGTAAGACATCTGTCCCAGTGCTTCATTAGCATGCGGGAGAAATCAGTCCGGAGATCACGGGTACGAAAGACCCCTTTCCTCATCCTCAAGGCTGCTGACTGTTCGCCAGCCGGCTCTTCCCCCATACAGCGTACTTCTCTTACACTTTCCATAGATGCACATCCCTGTTTTTTCTTGCGTCTCACAGAGTTCTTCGTGCAGTACACCAAGAGCCCAGAAAACAATTCCCCTAGCGCCCAGCTCCTGGTTATACTGCTTGGCAAGTTAGCTAGGAGGCCAGACCCCTTTTTGGAGAAAACTTCTTGTATTTGTTCTCTGTTCTCTTTCCCATTATTTTGTAGTTTTGATCACTTGTTGCAGGAATGGGTCAGACAGTTAAGAGCTGCCAGGACATTTGCCTTTTGAAAATTAATGCGTCTCTTGCTCCCATGCTTTTCTTCTTCCCAATACTTAATCTCGTGTTCTCTTTTGTGTTTTGTTTTGGAGAAAACCTATGAGTAACTTAGTCTCCCACTTGAGCAGCCAGGCCCCGTGCCAGCCTGCTCCCCTGTGTACTCACCAAGATTAGAGTCTCTTTTGGACTCTTCTCCTGAAGGCCCAGCCTTTGGGTCCCCACTTGCTTACTTACTGCTTGGGCACAGAGGTAGGGCTGGCTCGGTGCAGGGACAACGCTGCTGACCCAGCCCCGTTGGAGGCTGACATCCGGCTGTCCTCACTAGAGCAAGTTCTCTGAGGCGAGATGAGAAGAGCAAAATGTCATGACCAGCACACTCTGTCTCCCCCATCCCATTTTTCCCTTTGTGTGTCTTCCTTCGGACCCCCAAAAAAGTCACAGTCCCCTTGAGTTCCACTAAACTTTAGATGTGCTTTTCCTGATGTTAGGCTCCGCATTCATTGTATTTTCTGTAGAAATTGCAAATTCCTTTTCTCTGCCTTTGAGATCTGAGCTTCATGTAGAGATTTCTTTCCATTTTTAAACTCCAGGGATGTCTTTCCTCAGGACCTGGGAGACATAGCTTTGATATGTGATTATCAAGTAAGGTAATGTTCCTGCCTTACAGTCCCAGAGAGGTGGTAGAATCCCAACATTAACGGATACCTTGATCCAAATTGTGGAACTATCTGGGTCCTGAAGATAAAGTTACTTTTACATTCAGTAGAGCTAATTTAAAACCACATGGCCCATGACCTCCCCCCACCCAGCTTTTAAATCTTTTCTAGCCCTTTGTTTTATCATTGTGAGTTCTGGCCTTTTTCCCCATAGCCTTGATTCAAGTCTTTGCCTTTTTACCTTCTGGTGCAATTTTGCTTTGCAGCTGTTTTTCTCCTTTCCTTTTCCTTCCTTCCTTCCTTCCTTCCTTCCTTCCTTCCTTCCTTCCTTCCTTCCTTCCTTCCTTTTGTTCTTATTATTAAAGACTCACTGAGTGCCAGTTCTGTGCCAATACTTAGATCAGCACTGGACATGTGGAAAAAAAAGCAGCTACAGTTCCTTACTCTGTGGAGTATGCAGTTCAGAAGATAGATGGAACGTGAGTGAGTAAGTACATAAATGCAAATTTTGCAATGAAAATTTCTTTACAAAAGGAAACCATGTTGGTGGCATAAAAAAATAGGAAGTGTGCCTTCTTTGCATAAAATATTCAGGAATTTCAGAGTCCTGGCCTGCTTTGCTTGTTAAAATCCATGTTTTAGAGTCTAGCAGTTTGGATCCATACCTAGCACTAAGTACCCTCTGCCCTCATGATCATACTGTTTACATCTCATCTTTCTCAACTAGTACAATTAGGGTTAATACTACAGTTACTCCATGAAGTTATTTGTAGAACATGATGGCATCATGAATCTAAAGAGCTTCGGGTACTGCCTGGTACAGTAGAAGACTGACAATCTTGAAGAAGATAAGACAATTTGTAGAACATATATTCAAGGATAAGGAGACACTTTATGCATTCCAATGTGTGCACTGTCAGAACATTCACAAAATGAGCTCCTTTTAAATATTTCTGGAACAGTCTATGGAATTCTAGTCTAATAGCATTCATTTGGGCATTTGCTAATGTGCTGTACAGAATTATGAGTTCCTTCTCTGACATTCATATGCCATGCTTCCCTCATGAAACTGATTCTTTAAAGGAGCTGGTGACATAAACTATGTGGTTTTTTATCACTCCACAGCACTTGTGAAATAGCATTTTGTTATTTTGCACTAAAATTGAAGCAATATCTGAGACGTATATTTTATTCATTTTAATAAACCATCAGATAGTTTAATAAAAGTATCCAAAGATTCTCATGATCAAAAATAACTAAATTTGCCTCATAGAAATATTTTCTTTTTAATTGGGCACTCTATATCGATGGATGGTAAGAAGAGAATCCTCAGGTTGGAGAACTGGCGAGTCCTCGAAGCTGGCGTGATTGGCTGGCTGGTCTGGCTGCCTTGCCAGGTCCCTTGGTTGCTCACGCTCTTACCACTTCTTCCACTCTGTTTCAAATCAACCATGCAGTATTAGTTTTAGCCTTCTTTATCCCAAGTAGTAAGAGAAATATTGCCAAATCAGCCTAAAGATATGTCTGCACAGTTTGAACAATATACAAAGATAAAAGTAGTTATGTATTGTGGTCAGTTATACTTTAGTTCCTAAAGGAAACTAACATTTTAAGTCTAGTTTGGTGGAACCATGGGCCAGCATATGGGGAGACTGTAGGAAGGAGAGGGAATGGTAAATCTGCTTTGTAATTTCCGGCGGCCCCAATCGAGCTACTTCACTAGCTGCATCATCCTTGTAAAACACTTCTGTAATTCCTATGCAAATAATACTTTAAGGCAAATTCTCTAGCCTCTATTTTCAAAGGAATTTCAGCTCCTCCAGCTCTAAGAGACATTCCAGGTACCCTACTTCTGAATATGGTCCTATTAATTACTTCATGAGTGTTCCCAAATTCAGCAAAAGTGCAGGAATACCTAATAATAAGGATGATCAGCTTCTGATAGTCGTTAGTGTTTTGAGTAACTAAGTTGCTGGGTCCACGATAAATTTAATTATCTTTGATCAATTTAACTGACTAATGTAAGAATCTTTTCCCAAGTTTTGCAAAAAATGATGCTTTGTAATAATTAATGTCTGATGATGGCATATCTCCAAAGAAAATTAATGATTTATAGCTCCTCAAAAAAATGCACTGTTGAATTATGGATTAATTGATATCTAACCTTGATTTGCACACAATCAAATACTAGGTATTAATTAGGCAGTCATAATATAATTTAGAGACCACATCACCAATACAGAATATTTCTTTAATTATGATATAGAGCTCAGAATCCTAGGCCATCTCAGTAAATGCTGACTTTTAAGAATAGCTGTTGTTTGTTGGCTACCTATCAGAATTTCTTCCATATAATTTTCATAAAACTTATCATTATTTGCTATGATTTTAATTAGTATCTGCTGGATCTTCTCTTTAATCAGTTTTCCAGCAATTAATTCTTCATAATTCTTTCATAAATAGTATTGACCAAATTAGTTAAAGGCCATTTCCAGAATTAGAGTGTGGTAATTAATTTCCTGGTTTCTTATGTTAATATGTTGTCAGATACTGTTTGTCAAGCAGTGATTAGAGGCGACCTCAGCCATGCAAACTAACACAGGCCTCTTTGCCTTCCTGATAAAATAAAGGGGGGCTTTCAAAGGGAGAGGCCAGGAGACAAGATCAGAATCTACTGCACTCCTGGGGAAGCACCATCATTCACTAACAAATGTGTACTGTTAGTTCTAGCGACTGTGGTAAACCCTTTCCTGCTGACCAAAATTTCAGTTTAGAATATCTTCTCAATTGTATGGATTCAACCAAGCATAGTTACACTGTTGTATTAATTGCACCAGGTATAATGTTAAAACTAGGGAATTTTTATGGCTTGGGAGTTTTTTTAAACTTGCAATGAAATAGTTATTGATATTTGAATATGCAGTAATAGCAATTTACCAAAACTACATTATATAAATTATAAAATGTGAACTTACTTTAAAATTTTATCCACTAACATAGTCACGTTTCTACCATTCCTTAATTTTTTATATATCCTCCTCCCCTGTCTTGGTTACTTTTCTCTCCTTGCTGAGACAAAATACCTACTGCCCAAAATGAAGGAAGGAAAGGTTTATTTAGCTTAGAGTTTGTGGAGGTTTCAGTCCATACTGGTTTTGAGGCAGAGTGGCACATGGCAGAGGGCAAATGTTCATGGTGGCAGAGCACAGCAAAACCAACTAGCAAAAGGGAGGAATGGTGGCAAGCAGCCTGTTTCCCTCCCTTACACTGTAAACTGCCTACCCCGACCCATTGAGCATGTAGCTCTCACATAACCTCTATGCCCTCCTTTTCCACAGGCTCAGGAGGTGTACAAAGTACCTGGCTTCCTGCTGAGTCACTCAGCCAAACCTCTAGACTCCCCAAGTTGACACAAAGTATCAACCATGACACCCCCCCCTTTTTTTTTTGCTAAATCCCAAGTACGCATTGTTTCTTTAGTATGTTAAAAGTGTTTTGTAATACATGGTTTTAGTTAACCCATTTCCACATAAGAAATTATTTGAAGGACACAGTTAAATATAAAGAATAGTAGAACAAGCTGTAATGTGTATTCTGTCCAGTTTACTACATGTAAATATTTTATTTGTTACATGTCACCTCTTTATTTAAAAAAACTTACAGATTCATAAATATCATCCTCCAGTTTTTCTATACTTCATGTCCTCTCTTTAGCAATTTTCATACTCTGAAATTGATGCATATTTTTCTATGAATATTTAAGCACTTTTCCATGTATATAATTATAGTTAATCACATATAGGTGCACATATAATTTATATTTACAACTGTTTAGTTTTTCACCTTTGACTTTAATAGGTATTGCTAAATTACACATATAGCTTGTATATATTTAAAAAGGTCTGTGCCTATATCATTAGATCAATTTTTCATGCCTATACCTTGTCATATGAGCTACTAACCATACAACTTTGAAGACAATATGTAATATACTCTCTTACTACCTTATTTTGAAAATTTATACCTTTTTATTATTTATTTTTCTTTTCTTTAAAAATAGTCTTTGAGATGGCATGAAATTAATACATGTTTATGCATATACATGTATACATACAAAGATAAAATATATGTCTATGAAATGTTACCTCCCAATCTATTTTAGTATGCTACCAATCCAATGGCTATTATGTTTTTTAATTTGAAATTTCCATCATAAATTTTAATATCTTTAAATACTTTTGCACCTCTGTGAATTGACTACTTACACCTGTTAGCCTGTTGTGTTCTATAGAAATTTGTTTTGATTTTGCTTTTTGCATACTTATAGGAGTGCTTTATACATTCTAGATGTTAATTTTTGGTAATTTAATATGGTATAAAAATGATTTCCCAGTTTGTGCCTCATGGTTTATTTTTGATTGCTTACTTATTTAAAAACATTTCATTTTTAATATAGTTATATTTATCAATCATTGTTCTGTTTAACAATTTAATCTCTACTATAGTGTGTGTACTTCAGGACCATCTAAAGTTTTGCTTCTCCTGTTAGGTCTTTCATTCTTCTGGAATTATTTTGTGTATGGGGTGATCAGTTTGCATCCACTTTTGCCATTTGATCATTTTCCATCCGGATGGTCAGTTGTTCTAGCATCATATTGGAACTGTGAGTTCTATTTTCATTAGTAATAACGTTCCTCTGTCAACCATTCAGTTTCAATAGTAGTGATGCACTTTGGGCCTGTCTATTCTGTTTAATTATCTCCTGAAGCAATGCCATGCTGGTTCAATTATTGTAAACTTAAACTGTCTTGATATTTCAGAGAACACATACCCTTCTTCTTTAAAATTGACTGATTTCTAGTACTTTACAGCACCAATTTAGAACTGCCTTATGAAATTCTGTTCATAACTGGAATAATATGTGAGCACTCCAGTAAACTTAATTTGATATTGAAGCGCAATAGCTATTCTTATAATATTGAGTCTTCTTATTCATCTGTGAATGCCCCACATCTTTTCATTTGTCTAAGTGCTTTGTAGGATTGGGTGGCAGAACAACAGAGATGAGGGTGGAGAAAATTGATTAATCAAACGAGCCATCATCTGTATAACTGAGTAACAAACATGAAGATAACATTATGTAACACAGCATCCAGCGCCAACTCCCTACTATGTTCTCTATAATTCTGTATTTCCTTTAATGTGTATATGTCAACTAATGTGAAGATAACATTATGTAATACAGCATCCAGTGCTAATTCCCTACTATATTCTATATAATACTGTATTTCCTGTATTGTTTATGTGTTATTCTGGTTTATATGTCATATAAACATATATGTTTATGCTTTATTCTTTTGTCTTTAAGATAAAAAAAGGAAAAAAAACAGTTTGTAGGAGGGCTGGGGGGTATAGCTCAGTGGCACAGTGCTTTTCTGGCAAGCACAAGGTACTGAGTTCAATTCCCAGTACCAAATACATATGTACATACATGAATAAATAAATATCTTGTATTTACTTGGAGTGCTCCTGTTTAATTCATTATATTTTTGCTAGGTTATTAATCAAATTCTCATCTTTGTTGCTCTCACTAATAATATACTTAAAACTACCATTACTAATTAGTTTTTTATTAGTCAGATTTTTATTGCTATCACTACCATCATACTTGAAGCTACAGTTACTAACTAGTTATTACAGGAGCATGAGAACACTGCTATTTTTCCATGCTGACACTGTACTTAGCTGTCTTTAACTCCCATGTGAGTTCTAAGAAACTGTCTCTAGGGATGTTGGGTTTTTACCCAGGCATTATCATAGTTACAGCTGATAGTGACAACTTGATTGCCTACCTTCTTTCTTACTTGCAAGAAAGGTACTATCTACGCCTGTTACTAGAAAGGTTCTTGGGAAAGTGAGAGTGTCCCAGTGGTTTCTTCGTGCCTAGATAGAAAAGAGGGAAACTTAGGAATTATCTTCTTAACTTGACCAAATAGCTTCTTTTGCATCTCTATCAGGGCTTGAGATCTCTCTGTTAGAAACACATTTTTTTTTCTGGGATTTAGGATTAATTTCTTTCTGACAATCTTTGCAGAAAAGGTAAACCCCCAAGATAACATTTCATGATTTGAATTTGCTGTGTCCATTTGCAGAGCTTACTTCACATCTGTTCCCTGTTACCTTTTGGGTCTGGTGTATGAAGTTTGCTAAGTTCTGACTGTTCCTACATCTATTTATTTGGCATTTTTAAATCAGTGTGTTTTGTAGCAGTGCTTGAAAACTTTAATGAACGTATATAAAACTCTTAGACACTGTATGACCTGTTGAAACAAAGTTACTTTAATTAACAAGTCATTATTATCACTGATCCCAAATACTTCGAAAATAATCACTGGTTCTATATTTGCCTTCTCATTTACATCTAGTGAAACTTGCTGTCAAGACAAGTCATTTTGTCATATAAAAATTAAATAACACTTTGCAGAAATAAAAGTGACAGAATAAAATGGCATATACACACATATCACCCACATTTTAAAGGTTATGGATAGAATATTTAAAGATTTACATCTACTTTTTTTTTTAGTTTGAATCAGGCCAGACTTCCTGAGATGAGTAGCTGGTAAAGTTGAATACACTTTTTTGAAGAACATGTGAAGGAATGACAGTGTTACCCACCTAGCCTGATACATAAGAAACTAAGACTTGAAGAGAGAGGAGCAAGCATTGACATGAGCCTGACGCTTCACCACAATTTGCCTTGAAAGGTTTTGCCTATTTTTAAGTGTTCAGTCCAAGAGAATGAGGAGAGAGAAGCCGCTAAAGACATAAGCGTATTAGCGGTGTTTCCAGCATTCCTAAGGGGATCGATCTGAAGTTGAGGCGTAACAACGTAGCCAGGACTTCAACAGGGAAAAAGAGTCTGGACAGAAAGAGCAGAAAGAGAACTGAGCTCCACATTGGGCACTGCTTTTCTTGGTGAGGCATTTTCTGACTTTAGGACAGAACAAAAGCCAAGAACCCAGGCAGAGTCAAACCTGAGCAACTGACAAGCTGGATAACATTTCTGAAGTCTCACAAAGCTTAGAGAGAAGAAAATTACAGGTAAATAGCCATAAAGAAAAAAGAAACTTGTAGTGTACACCCCACATTTTCTCTTGAGACTTTGAATAGCTGAGTTGAATAATTAAGAACAAACTAAGAATAAATTAGACCTCACAGAGACTAAAGCCAAATTCTGCCATCATTTTGATTGGAAAGGATCTACTCTCTCTTTAAAGCCCATCCATAAGCAATGATAAATAATCATTTAAGGAAAATATTATCATCCGAAGTCGCCGTGATTTATATGCAATCCTAGCACACTATAAACTTACCTGACACACCAGGCCATGGGCAAGCAAAATAGACATCAAAGCTACATATGAAAAATGTACAAAATACCAACTTTAGAAATACAACAATCTAATATTTCAGAAATTTTACAATATTAAAAGAGCTGTGTGAAGTGTTAGTCAACTAGAATATATGTCAGAAGAAAATAAACTGATGCTTTAAATAGAAAAAGGAATACATTTCAAGAACATTTCATAGGGGACAAATAGAACATGTTGAAAACATCACACATGTGTCTGGAGTCCACAGGGAAAGGAGTGTGGTTAATGGGAAAGTCAACCTTTCAGATGATGCAGAATTATGTTTTTAATAAAGAAAAGCCTCAGTTCATAAAATCAAAGGATGCTTCAAATTAAAAACAGGATAAAAACAATGAAAATCATGCCTAAGCATTTTAAAAATATTTATTTATTGGCTGGGATTTTCTCATCTATTTTTCCAAAGGAAAAGCATGTTAAAAGATCTTATATTCCTAAAATACATGTGTTTGTTGTATGGTTTATTTGCAATAGAATTTATTAAAACTGGAAGCAATTTTAGTGGTCGTATAATTAAATCTTATATCACTGTTGACACTAAAATAAAGAAAGCTTGAGTGATTTATTTAAAAGCACTTTGTGAAGAATAATACTTTTTAGATAGTAAAATTTAAAAAGATTAAAAATAATGGGCTATATTATGAATCCTTAAAATTTAAATTCAAATTTCTAGTTATAACCCACATCATTGTTTTGTTTTCACCAAAATCTCTATTTTTCTCAGTGCCTCAATGATACAACTTTGATGTGTGTGTTTGTGTGTAACTTCTGGGAGATCGTTCTTCATGAATAGTTTCTCATTTATGCATGGTCTGAGCCTTCTGAGCACTCAGGCACTTACTGAAAAGGCTTGTTAAAGGATGATTGAACAGCTAATATGCCTTGAAAGCTAGCAATAGTTCATTATTTAGCAGAGACTAGTGATGGAACTCCCCAGTGACAATCACTGGCATTCCAGGTTAAGAAACATAGGGATTTAATCCATCTGTCCTTGTCACAGACAATATTTGTTTACACTCTAGAGTAGAAGTCCTTTCCCTCTGAGGAAATAGGGTGGCCCTTATGCCAGAATTCCCTACACAAACACGGAGTCTGAGCATTTTGGTGTCCCTAGGTGTAGATCACTTTGGTCCTCAGTCATGCTGTCCTGTGAGGATGGGGTGCACAGAAACGAGACAAGTCATGTGTCACAAGCTTATCTGCATCTATGCTCTAGAAATCTTGTGGCTCTTGCCAGTATTTTTATATAAAACTTAGGAAAGTAAACTCATTAACTTTCAGGTAGGATCACATTTTGATCCTACACAGTTTTTTATTTAATATGAATGTTCCACTAAAATGCTGTCTTCCCTGCATCCATCGCAGTTCAAAGCAGCCAAGTCATCTAATGACATAAAAGCAGAAGTTGTTGTTTAGGACCTCTGGTAGATATGCTTGCACAAATTCTCCTGCTTTCTGAAATATGGTTAAGGTGTATTTGGATGCTGTTTTTCTTTAACTACAATGTGATTCTGGTGCTGTGGTTGTAGCTTGGTGCTAATGAGTTTGCCCAACATGTGCAAAGCCTGGGGTTTGATCAGCAGCCCTACAAAACAAACAAAAAACTAAAAGGTGATTTTGAGATGGCATAATAAAGATTTGAATGTAACAATAAGGATTATGCCTAGCCCAGAAACATACCATGAATAAGAAGGGAGATTATTGCATCCTTTCACTCAGTCAACAAAGAACATACTGCAAACCTGCAGAGTTCTAAGGTTACAAAGCAAGCAAAACCCATTTTCTTTTCTTAAAGACAGGAAAGGAGAGCAGGAAAGGAGAGATTAAATAGAACAATACATGACCTAATATGTAGTAAGAATTCTATAATGATATGCACATTAAGGCAATTAGACCTTTCAGATACGTAGTTCTTCAATGCCCTTATCTCTTTCTTGCTTCCTGCTATACATTTGGCTACACCATTCTTGGTAAAACCTAACTCTCAATGCCCGCTTCCATAAAATTTAATGTGGCTGGAAAACGTACATAAGATTATGCTTAGGAATCTGCAGCTTATCCACTTTCTTATTCTCTTGGATGGGTATTTTACTTCTCTGCTTAACTCTTATTTCTGATATCTCTTCTACAATCTCATTTCTCTACTGCTTTCCAACAACTACACTATTTCTTGGTCAATGGATGAATTTGTTACTATTCCACTGAGAGAACAGAGACAATTGACAAAGAACTTGCACAGAATCCAACAAACATCTAACACTTACCTGCATAGATCTACATTTGCTACAACTTCTCCTCTGTTACCATGAGTTATTTTCACTTTTTCATATTTAGGGCTAAAGCCTTCAATTTTCAATCCTCTCTTAAAAATTAGAAACATTGCTCCACAAATTTTGTCCTTTGTCCCCTCTCCTGAATCATTGTTTTTCTTTTTCTCCATTTGATCATTCTCCTAAAGATTTGCATGTTTTAATAAAGATTATCCCTAGTCCAGAAGCATACCATGAATAAGAAGGGAGATTATTGTATTCATTCACTCAATCAACAAATAACATACTGCAAAACTCTGCACTGGGTTCTAAGGTTACAAGGAGGAGTAAAACCCATTTTCTATAATATCATAGGAGATGTGTTATTCAAAGCCTGATGAGACCACAAGATCAATGACCATGGGGAAGACCACAAATAATAGAGATTAATCAACAAAAGAAATTGTGAGGGGAAAGTGGATATCCCAGAAAATGTTCATGCTACAAATTGAGGCTCAGGACTAATGTATGTTAATCATTTACATGCCATTGTGAGAGAGAAAGTGAGAGAAAACACTTTAGACATAATTTTCATTCCGTTCTCATGAACAGAATGGAGACCTAAAATATATTATACAGGGAAAAAAAGATACTTTTGAGAACAGGACTCCCCAGTTTGTAATTTCACATGCTATATGTATTGCAAGTGTTATTTTCAAGATTCATCTCACTTTCATAAGATTTGGGAGTTTGACAGGAATTATGTAAATTTAAAATTGTATTGTGAAAATGATCCAACATCTAATGACTAATCAAAGTAAGATACATTATTTCAAGTTTGTTAAGGTACTTTTACAGCATATGAAGAGTCATAAAGTATAAGAGCTGATCAGAAAATGCAGACAATGTTTAAATTAGTTATTAGAGTAAAAATGTTGCCATTGATCTCCCCCAGCACACTCTTCCTCACTTCAAATACAATCATTTTACCACGTTTCCACTTTCTGAAACAGTGCCGGCAGTGCTTTATTCGTGAGGATCTTTACGAATTGTGATCAGAAATACGGCGAATGCTGCTACCGAGAGCGATTCAAGGGAAAGGCGGGCTCATGAAAAAGTACAACGGATCCTGATCCAACTTAGTCACTAGGTCTGATGCCTGTGGCTTCTGCCTCTTTCTCAAAATGCAAAGGGCCATAAAAGGTACAGATGTAGAATGAACTCAGGACCTCTAGGCAGCTATGAGAGTGCAACTAGAAGTGTTGGTAATCACGGAGTTCCGGAGCTGCTCCGGAGAGTGGCGAGGACATTGGCATAATTGTGTTTGAGACCAGGGGAGGGTTTCAGAGGGATTCATGGCAATGTTTCTGTTCGTGTAATAAATTCTTTAAAAATTTAAACACTTGGTATTTTTCAATCCTACCTCCTGTTAGCCTGTGGGAAGATGCTCTAATCAGTAGAAGTAATGAGCCTCAGCAAGTACTTGGGAAATCAGAACTTTATTGTAGTAGAATGAAGATGCAATTCAGGTTGGATTATTTCATCTTCATTTCAATGGAAAAAGTGTATGTATCCCAAAGGAGAAATTGCCTACTAAAAGAAGTTCCATATTCTAAATTCCTAAGTGTCACGTTATTACTTAAGCTTAATTACTTTTTTCTTTTTACTTTTCTCCCTTACTTGATATAATCTTGAATAAAATGCAAAGATGGTATTTACCTGTATAAGTGTATCCCTAGGTGTTTGAGACCAATGATTCTGCACCTTCATTTTCTAGTGCCCAGGCCAGCCAGAAAGAAACTTAACTGTATGCTCTCCTTTACCACTTGACTAGTTCTCACAGCTTGATGTTCCATCAGTTTGGAGATTCTTCTAAATTTAGTAAATGAATTTGACCATAACTTGGCATTGATGAGATCCCTTTGCTTTCATTTCTGGAAACATGATTACTGAAGCAAATAAAGTATTATCCTGTTTGTTTCTAAAAAGAGGTAGGACTTTAACTGAGACTTCATCCTACTGAAAAGTTTTTGTACATCTAAAGAAATCACCAGCAAAGTAAAAAGAAAAGCCACAAATTGGGAAAAAATCCTAGCTGGCTGTCCCTCAGACAAAGGACTGCTATCTAGAACATACAAAGAATTAAAAAACATGTACCTGTCCAAATTCAAAGACCCAATACTGAAATGGGCAGCTGAGATGAATATACACTTCTCAGATAAAGAAATACAAATGGCAAATATATGAGAAAATGTTCCACATCCTTAGTCATTCGAGAAATGCAAATAAAAACAACATCGAGATTTCATCTCACCCCAGTAAGACTGGCCAGTATGAAAAAGTCATCCAATAACAGATGCTGGCGAGGCTGTGGAGAAATAGGGACTCTATTACACTGCTGGTGGGAATGCAGACTGGTGCAACCACT
>PVLD010012331.1:29290-46302 GCA_004027595.1 Dinomys branickii | reverse complement strand
GAACAACATATCACTCTTATATATGTGCACCCATGTTTATAGCAGCGCAATTTGTAATAGCTAAAATGTGGAAGCAACACAAGTGTCCATCCACAGAAGACTGGATTAAAAAACTGTGGCACTTTTATATAATGGAATATTATTCAGCTATAAAGAAAGACAGTTTTGGGGAATTTGTAGGCAAGTGGTCAAAACTGGAGTCCATACTCATAAGTGAAATAAATCAGCGGTACATGAGCAGGCAACGTATTGTATCACTGGTGTAAGAACCTGAGGGTGGGAATATAAACTAAGAGACATGAAGGAAATCTATTCAAAAGCAAAGAACAGATGGGACGAGGGAAAGGAGAAAAGAAAGAGGCAAAAATGTATGTATGTATATATGTAGATACATATGTGTAGGAGGGCTAACATGGTTCTACTATTGTATTATATCACTTAATGCTAAGGAATAGTTGATGACAGGTTGTTCGATCAATCTTGTATGTCTGTATGTGTTATCCTGAGCACACACTTTGAAGATATCAATTTGCAAAGCAGCAACTACTGTTGGTTTTCTGATGCTTTGTCTATAATTCAATTCTAATCTTACTGTTATTGTACTACTTTGTGCCTCTTTGTTAATGCTTTCTGGTTTCTTTTTTTTTTCTTCCTGTTGTTGAGATGATTAATTGTTTGACCAATTTCGCATGTCTGTATCTGTGTTCATGAATATACACTTCAAAGATATCAATAGGTAAAGCAACAACCATTGTTGAGTCCATGTCACATTGTCTGTAAATCAGTTTTCATTGTACTATTTGTTATGCTACTTTGTGTCTGTTTGTTAATATGTTTTTGTGCTTTTACTTTTAAAATAAAAAAAATAAATAAATAAATAAAAAGAGGTAGGAAATAAGTCAAAAGTACATTGACTATTTTACTTCTTTAAAACTATGCTCTCTTGGGCAAAGCACTGTGCTGTCTGCTAGTGAATTTGAAAGTCTAATCTGACATTGATGTTCTTCATGCATCATTTAATTGTTTCATGTTTAATTGCATTACAACAAAGCCAACATCTGTGGCAATGAAAATATAAAGGATATTTTGTATCTCTTTGAAAAGTAGAATAGAATCATGGAGCAGATTTATTCATGAGGGAAAGCAAATTCCATGAAATAGTCTAACCATCTTGAAATTTTAAAGATAGAGGAAGTCCTGAAAAAAGAAAACCTGGCAAGTTAATAAAAGACAGAATTTAAGCAACAAGAAAAGGTTTTAATTGAGAGCATAAGCCATTCATTTTCTGTTTTAGAATGAGAAGAATGGTTTTAAATTTTGCCTTCCTTTTGGTATTATATATCAGACATGCTATTAATAAAATCAGAAGAAAATTCTTAGATAATAAAGCTAACAGCTTATTGATATTTGTTGTTGATGGTTAAAGTATTTTAATTTCTTCCTGAAATTATGAGTTCATTTTTAGATACCTATGTATGGCAATTCTTAGGCTAATAAGTGCATTTTATCTCATTGAAATACTATTTGTTAAAACATTCAGAAAACAAAAATTGCATATAAAATTACTTTTTGCACATATGGTTGATGAGCAAAAAATAAATGTATAAATTGTTGGAGAGACTGGAATGGGTTATGCAAGATTGCATTTAAGCAAAGATACTGAATTTGAAAGTGATGAAATAAATTCTGAAAGTCAAATTTTCATTACTAATACCTTAACAAGGACAGAAGATATGATTAAAATGTTAATGCTTGTGCAACCCTTGACACTGTGGCCTCGTTGGAACATACTACCTTTGGCGACTCTTACAACTGATCATTTTGTTTATAAAACCTAAATTTCTAAAAAATCAAGAAACGAAATTATTTGGAAGTGTTTTCTGTTAGTGCATAAGACGCCAAATTGTTGCTGTTAAGGCAAGCTCAAAACACCCAGGAATTCTCACAAGCCTACCATTCCTCTGATTAAACAAACAATTAAAGAAGATTGTATTACTAACCAGCCACTCTGACAGCTCCACAAAGGGCAGAATTCCTTCACAGATACAGCTTACAGTCAAGAGCAGCAGACAGACGTGGACTAGAATTAAAAATATTGTAGGTAATCAGTGTTACTAGATGCAACATGAGTAATGATCCTAACCTGGACCTTTGTAAGAATCCCCTGAGGATGTGATGTTTAAATTGAGACTCACTGAGTGGGCAGCACTTACCTATGGAAGGGTGAAAGAAGAGAAAACCGAGGATCAGGCAGAAGGGAAAGCAAGACACAGACCCTATGGAAAGAAGTCTAGCTTGGCTGGTGCCCAGACTGGAAAGAGTGCGTGAAAAGAAATACAATAAACAAATGTAGGTCACTGTATCATACAACAGTATGTTGAACAGAAATCCGAAGTCAAAATATTACGTGATTCCTTCCATATGAGTAAAGAGTGGTGTATGGCAGGAGATGTCAACATCAATCAAACCCATTCTCTCTCTCTCCCCTCTGTCTCTGTCTCTCTCTCTCTCTCCTTTCTTCCTTGTCTTTTATCTTGTGGAAAGAGAGACACCAAGTCTCCCCACCCTGGCCCTAAATTCTGCTATAGCTGAGATATTTGGAAAATCCCAGTGGAGGGCATCTCTTTTGAATGAGCAGATCCTTCTGATACTCAGAAGTATCACTTTACTACATTTGCTTTTCTGTTCCAATTGGTCTCTGTCCCGGAAATGAGGCAACCACTTTATAACATGTGAATCCTTTCCTGCGTGCTAATGATGGTGACATAAATGATAAGTTCTGGTGTGAAGGAAGGGAAGGTAAGACTGTCATTACTTTGCTGCCAATGTCATTGGCAGCCCCTAGCACTATGTAGGGTCTGTGTGGCCACTTGTAGATGCCTTGCCTGGTGTCACTGGACCATATTACCAGAACTGGACTATCTATCCCCATAGTTATTTTGGTGTGAGATTAAGCCACCCAACTGAAATTTTATGGTATTTGTTATTGATTGTATGTCTAACTTTCAACATGATTTTACCATTATTTATGGGTGAAATACCTTTGTTGAAAGTTTTCACATTCCATCAGCAAAAAATGATTTGTAGCAGATTATTCTTTCTTGTATATGAATATATAATTTCTGTACTAGAATACCACCTTCTCCCCTAGGCAATGTCTTTCTAAACAACTCAGATGTCATCGCCTCACAAAGTCCCTTCCTGTTCTCTCCAGGTGGAATTAGCCAGCTATTTCCAAGGTTCCAATAGAACCCTGTGAACGCACCACTTATCAGACCCTCTTAAAATTCTTTGTTCTATCTCCTGCAATATCTAGCTCCTGAAATCCCCAGGGTCACTGTTCTTAATCATCTTTCTATCTCCAAGGCTTGGAATTTTGTACTGTTAACCTAGTTTACTTACACTAGTAAATGTTTATTATTATCTAATTTTATTAAGTTTAATTTTAATGAATAAAATACTATATACGGTGATTATTATATTCCTGGCAATATTTTCAATGCTTTATAGACACTACATAATTTAATGAATTTAGTACTCATAACCACCCATTGAGCAAGGTGTTATATTTTTCCGTATAAAAAACTGAGGCCCAGAGGGATAAAAAAATACTCCCATGGCAGTCAGAAGGGCTGTCAAGACCATAAACTGTAAGAGCTTCTGAAAAGATCTCAGTCTATATTTGAATGGCAAAATTTTATAAGAATAATGGCTTTAATTTTACTCTCTAAATTACATACCAGTTCCTCTCATTTGAGATGTCATATGTAGTGTTGTATATACAGGTTAGACACAGTGTGAAGTTTTTGGTATTACATACCAGTTCCTCTCATTTGAGATGTCGTATATAGTGCTGTATATACAGGTTAGACACAGTGTGAAGTTTTTGGTATTAGATACCAGTTCCTCTCATTTGAGATGTCGTGTATAGTACTGTATATACAGGTTAGACACAGTGTGAAGTTTTTGGTATTACATACCAGTTCCTCTCATTTGAGATGTCGTATATAGTGCTGTATATACAGGTTAGACACAGTGTGAAGTTTTTGGGAATACAATTGCCACCATTACAAGCAAGTATTTGCGGTGTCATATAGACGCCGGATGTCCTCACACTGTAGTGTTCATATCTTTGTAGGATCCCCTGCTCTCGCTTGTAGGCAAGGCCCGTCATATGCTTCTAACTAACTAAATATGGCAAAGGCTTTGGTATATAGGTGATAAAATCTGTATAATTACATAAGAAAGTAGTGCCTGTTCGGGTGAAATCTCTTTGTTTTTCCATTCAAAAGCAAGGTGATATAGGTCCTATAGCTGCCACAAATGATTGCACCCCACACCCATGAAGGAGAGCAAGAGACCTTTTCCTTACTTGAACTGACAGATGAGGGCCCAGCCCTGGCTGGCACTTGATTGTGTGTGCACACGGCTAGTTGTAGCATAGAATCCAGGTAAACCATGCTCAGACCTCTGACTCACAAAATGGTAACATACCAAAAGTGTGCTGTTTAAGCTGATGTATTTCTTATAATCTGTTACATAATATTGGATGATTAATATATCACATAGTTTGGTAAATAACCACTTAAAACTAAGTTGTTCAAATTACTAAAACATGGCATGTGGGCATTTGGTTTGAGAAGTAATGAGTCAGATAGATCTTTAAGTGGACGTAGGAAATGACGTGCTGTTTTATGGAGTGACCAAACATTGTAAATTTGGGTTTCTTCTTAAGTGGGGCGATAGAATATAGAATGAGTGATCTAATAATTTTTGTCTACGTGCTACTGTGTGAACACCAAAAATGTGAGCTGACTGCCATTGCCCACATTTGTAAAGATACTTAATAAAAAATAAGATTGGAGGAGCAGTAAGTTGTTTATAAACAAAATTTAGCGGGAAGACAAATTAACTCATAAACTTAAATGATGTAAATAAAACTATTTCTCAACAAATCCAAAGTGTAGATATAATGGTATAGCCTCAGTTAAAAACAAACAGACAAGCAAGCAAGCAAGCAAAGAATATGGCTGAAACAGCCTCTGCTAAGATGAGAAAATTTTAGGAAGACATTTGTTATTCTTTCAGCAGGAAGAAAAGAGAACTTTCAAAAAACCTATGGTCCTACAAAAGTCCAATGAGACCAACATGTCCATAACTAGGTCCATAGAAAGAGCAATGTCCATTCAACCCAGCTATTCCCCTTCTGGGTATTTTCCCAGAAGATCTGAAAGCATCATATCACCGCGATATCTGTGCATCCATGTTTATAGCAGCACAATTTGTAATAGCTAAATTGTAGGAGCAACCCAAATGTCCACCCACAGAGCACTGGATTAAAAAAAAGTGGCATTTTTATATAATGGAATATTACTCAGCTATGAAGACAGAGAGATTTGGGGTTTTTGTAGGCAAATGGTCACAATTAGACACCATACTCATAAGTGAAATAAATCAGAGGTTCATGTGCAGACAATGTATTGTATCACTGGTGTAAGAATCTGAAAGTGGGAATATAAATTAGGAGGTAGGAAGGGAATCTGCTCAAAAGTAAGGAGCAAGTGGGATGAGGGGAGGAAGAAAAGGAAGAAAGGGACAAATATGTATCTATATATGTATATGCAGGATGGCTAACATGGTGCCACTGTTCACTTGTGTTGCTTTATGGTAAGGAACAGTTCATGATTGATTGATCAAGATTGTATGTCTGTATGTGATTTCAGGACATGCACTTTGAAGTTATCAATATGTAACGCAGTAACCATTGGTAATTCCCTGTCGCTTTGTCTATAATTCACTTTTGATTGTACTGCTCTTGTGCTACTTGGTGTCTTTTTGTTAATGTTTTATTTTTGTTTTTGTTTTTTGTTTGTTTTTCTTTTATACTTTTAAAAAATAAAAAAAGAGTAATGTCTTGAAAACAACTGTGAATGTGGATTTTGGCACATAAAACTAAGACAAATACCTGTAGAGCTCTGATTCAGACACATGTGTTTGAGAGAGGGTTGTGTTAGCAAAAGCTTTGCCAGCCTAAACCAAACAAACGTCTCCAAACAGGTATGTATTTTACATCCAAAATGACCTCTTTACCTCACACTTTATGCCTAAATAGTAGATACACAGAACTTTGCAGAGAGGAAAGCTAAGTGCTATGAGCAACAAAGGCCTGGGGAGCTGCTCCTGGCAGCTGCCCAGAGTCTAATGAAGGAAAATTGCTCATCACAGTTGGGCAGATGTACATAATTTGTCCGCCAGTAGTTCAAAGTAGTTTGGGAATGCTCAGTGCTATGTGCCCTGTAGTATGGTGCTTCTTGAGTGGGAAAATTGTCAGAGATTCAGTCCCTGTTCCATCATGTGTGTTGGAAGTATGAAGGCACATAGATCTTTCATTTATGCACCTCTGGATCAACATTATAGTAAAAAAGTAGCCACTTATACCATAGTGGTCTCATTAGATTATCCTGTCTAGGGAAATCATGGTCACCTCAGTTTATAAAAGTATACTCTATGATGAGGTTCTATTAGCCTTTTGGATTTATATACAAAACATTAGGTTTTAGGATGACTGGTTTTCTACTTAGGATGCAGACCAAAATATCAATGATGTGAAACGTAATGATGGAAGGTAAGTACTGCATGCAGTGTCAGTGTCAGGTAGCTTTGTTTTGCTCAACTAGTACAGTTAGTGTGTGTGTGTGTGTGTGTGTGTGTGTGTGTGTGTGTGTGTGTGTGATTTTGATGTTTCTTCATTGGGAATACTATTTGATGTGAGGGACAATGAAAAGAGAAAGATACAAAGAATTATGAAGAAAATGGTATCAACCAGGGAACATACACATTATAGTACTTGGAGCAATTTAAAAGGGTCATCATCTTCATATTTGTTGGAATGAATAGAAAAATGTAGACCAATTTGTTCACATTTCTGTTGTTAATATTGTTAGTACACTTCCTGAACAGAGGGGGAAAAACTCTCTCTTCTTGTCATGTTGACAGCTTTTGCTACATAAATAGATAGTTATGTAGGCAGATGCCAAGGTGTGAACTTCCCCCATGCGTTCTAATTGGATGCTAGACTTGGAAGAGTGGGATTGAGCCTGTAAATGTAAGGATGCCCATCAAATAAAGTCCAGATACCCACTTTAAGTCAGTAAAGTGCACACTGCATAGTTAAAGTGGGGCTAGCTTGTTGTCTATCAGTAACTGGCTCACATGTTCCTGAAACAGCCCTCTAAGGAGGTGTTATAGGGAAAACACACACCTTCACAGTTCTTTTTCCTCTATAAGTATTCGTGGAAGTGTCTGCTTTGGAAAAAGAAAGCTTTGTACATCAAGTTCTCTGCAAACCAGAGACAAAGCACTTTCATTTGTTTGTCCTTAGAATTTTTTTATTTTTTCACTTGGAAAAATATTAATTGATTCATTCTTATATTCATTTATCAAATGTTCACTTAGCGCTTGCAGTTTTACAGGCTCTGAGGTCATTTAGTTTAAAGCACCAAAGTGGTCACAGATGTCCTGAGGTTTATATTTGACAAAGTATTAAATTAGTCAAACCAGAAATACATGACATCATTAGAAATTGTGATATTTTATAGAAGAAAAGGACTAAGCCAGAACCCAAGAAAGTCATCTCTGAATAGGTGACGTTTAAGCTAAACCACAAAGCAAGGGAAGAAAAGAACCAGGCATGTGCATAGAGATGGCAGAGCATTGCAGCAAAAAATCAAGCATGGGAAAAGGTCCTAAAACTGGAAATAAAAGCACGAAACACCCAAAAAAGAGCAAGGAGGGTGACCAGTGAGGCCAAAGAAGAAAACTAGTATGAGATAGGGCCCGTGGTATGCGACAGCGCTATGTCAAACAAAGCACTGTTTGTGGCAGTAAGAAGTGGTATTGAATACACAGTTCTTGGAAGGTTGGATGGAATAATAATAGCTTTATGTTTGAAGATGTCTTGGGCCAGTGTGTGGAGAGTGGACTGAAGAACAACATCAAGAACAGAGAGACTTGTTAGAAGGCTGCTGCTGTGTTCTTTTAGATGAAGAGCGATTATCAGATTCAAACAGATAAAATGAAATAGAAAAATAGAGTTTTGGAGGCCAGGTAAATCTGGGGGTAGATCTGATGAGACACACCGATGGATTATTAGCGAGAATAGGGAGAAGAAGAAGAACCAAAAGCATTCCTATTTTTTAAAAAAATTACTGATATAGAAATCATGATGGGTGGAGAGCAAGACCTCCAGGTAAAGAGGTCTTCTAACCTGTGAAACAGGTTATATCTGTGAAACAGCGAAGTATTGATGTGAAACATGCGGCCCTCCTATTGGATATTCCAAGGATAAGACTGGGCTGAAGATATAAACATGACAGGTACATAGTAATATATTCATATCTATGGGCATATGGAGATAGCTGATTGAATATGAAGCAAACAAAGAACATGATCAATCTCTGAGGAGCCACTACATTAAAAGTTTGGATGTAGGATGGGATGGAGAAGTCAGGGCTAGTACAGGAAAAGAGATATATGGTACTCGTTTTCTTCTCAGGTCTCACTGGTCACCCTCCTTGCTCTTCCTTGGATGTATCATACTTTTATCTCCATTTTTAGGACCTTTGCACATGCTTTTCTTTCTGCTGAAATGCTCTGCCATCTATGTGAACATGCATAGTTCTTTTCTCCTCTTGCTTTATGGTTTGGCTTAAATTTCACCTTTTCAGAGATGACTTTCTTGCATTTAGGCTTAGAGATACATACATATTCCTTTAAGTGAGAGTGAGCTTATGAGCAGGAAGAAAAATCCTGCCTTTACAGAGCAGAAAGAGGAAAGAACATTCTTCTGAACCACAGACTCTAGAGTCCCCAAATAACTGTCTGTGCCTTAGCATGGCATCCAGTGTGCTCGCCAGTTGGAAGTGACGTTTTCCTTTGTACCTATGAGGAACATGTTGCCTTTTCAAGCCTTTCTATTCCATTGCATAAACCATCCATCAGCCTAGAAGAGATGAGCTTTTATAGGTTAAACATAAAATTTATGAACCAAATTAGGACGCTTCTAAGAGAAAAGGGAGTTAGAAGTAATTACAACAGGCAGAAACACAGAATGCACTGGGAAAATGCACAGGCCTTTGGCAATATTGAAATTGAGTATTTGCTGTTTTCAGCGCTCTCTTCATTTATCTTTTCATGGTCCAGTTCTCTTCTGTGTGCTATTCTGTACTCTGAGGTTTAGTTTTTCTCTTCTGGATTGTGCCAAATATTTTAGTACTCCAGCTATGCCAATTTTCTTTGAGCAGTGCCCACGTGTCTTGAGTTTCTGAATCTCTTCTCAATTAAGAGACCTAATGTACCTATTAAAAGTCAAATAGCTTATACAAAAATTCATGCTAATCAAGAGTTGCTAATTGGATAATGTATTTCCTCTGAAGCAGCCAAATCTGCATATGAAGGACAATATTAAGATAAAATGGATTTAACTCAAGAGATGAATCACTGTGAAATAGCCAGGCATTGAAAAGGTTAGCAGATAACTTTGAGCACCAGGACTTACATTCTGCTATATAAACCATAGAATTTGCTGCTTATTGAAGATCCTTGTAACACTAGTCTTGCCTGAGTTATGGAAAAGTTAGATGCGTTATTATAGTGGTCAAATATACCCTAGAAAAAGGAACTGTCTAAGCACATTGAAAACAAATTGTATTCTTTTCAAGAAAACTGGCTTCCTTACTTAGTGCAGAAACCATTTCCTTATTTCTTGGGCCATAACCAAGTCATGAGAGGCAATCCCTTCTCCCTATAAAGATATAACCTTCGGCAACAGGAGGTAGACATGATCGTTTGGCCTTTCCCCAATTTCATTCCTCCCGTTACTTCTCATGAGTAGCTTTTGCCTGTCATTTGTTGATGTGCTGATGAGTATGAAGGTTAATGGTACAGTTTTTACTCTGGAAGAAACTTAAACAGTTCATTTGCCTTCCATTACATTCTTGAAGATTTCCCAGAGACCTATCTGGATAGCTTGTTTTTAGGTATTTTGACTCACTCTTTTTAAGATACCTGACACTTAGTTTCTGTTATTTTAAGTTTATTTTACACTCAGTCATTTCCTCCCTTTCAAAGGTGAAACATTCTTAAAATTCAAGAAAGAGACACGATCTAGAAAGGGCTCTGTAATTGAAAATATTTAAACCCCAACAATAGTGGGTTAGATTTTGGACAATTGTATGATTATCAAATTTTAATATGGGCTTGTACATTATGTGCATGGCATAAAATGCTTGTGCTTTCCAAAATCCTCTATGCCATATGCTAAGTCATGAGACAGGACATCGGCATTTGGTCATTGTCACTAACTTTGTAGAAAAGAGTAATTTTTAAAATGATTAGTGTGCAGGAAAATCAGTAAAAATGATTAGAGAGACTATGTAAAATAAGTCAGGAAAAATCTCTAATGATTTTCTTTGTCAGTGGAGCCCATTCTGAACCACGCTGGTTTTGAAACATCTGTCCGTGTTTGGACTGAGAAACTGTATGAAAGCAGTGTCAGCTGCTCACTGCTTTTTTTCTCCTTGCTTGTCATTGGTCTGTTGCACTAGTTGAAACAGTGCCAAATAGGGATGTATTAATGGACAAAATGTTCATAAATCAAAAAAGCTGCTGCTAGAAATTTTTAATAAGTATGGTGAAAACTCAGCCCAGGTAATGTCCTAGTACTGAGTAGCTCATTATAGAAATGGAGCTACATAATTCTGAAAGGCAGGAAACATAGAATTTTGGAAAATATACATCTCTATTTCGGAAAGTCTCTGTAATATGATGGTTATATGTTTGAAAAGGAAATTTAAAGCCAGATTTAAAAACTCTATGTGAATTTATTTCTAGAACACACTACCATCAGTGAGCCTTCCTGTAAGTAAAAATTTACCAAAAAATTCATACCTGTAAAAATGGAATTAAGATAGCAATCTTTAATGCAGATACAGACACAGACTAAGAACTGAGAAAAGACCCTGGCCCCCAGCGGGGCGAGCCACCAGCCCTCCGTGCCCCCGACGCCTGGCGTGGTGAGCCACCCGGGCTCCCCGTCCCTGGCCTGTGCCCCTGGCCCCCGACGGGGTGTGCCCCTGGCCCCCGACGGGGTGTGCCTCCAGCACTCTGCGCCCCCAGCCACCGGCACTCCCCAACCCCAGCCCCCACCGGCGCTCTGAGCCCCCCGGCCCCTGGCGGGGTGAGCCAGCTGGGCTCCTCTCCCCCGGCCCAAGCCCCTGGCCCCAAGTGGGGTGAACCACCAGTGCTCCACGCCCCCGGACCCTGGCGGGGGGTGCCCGGTGCGGCACGGCTATGAAGACTCCCCGGAGCCTATAGACATGGACAGTCCTCAGAGCCTGGCGGTTTGTCGTGTAACCCTGCCTACTCGACCGGGCACCCGATGGCAATGAGAGCTTGTCAAAGGGCACTTCTCCACGGTCTGCCATAGCAATGTGTGTACATACACCCACATATTATACACCATAATTAGAAGCAGTCAAGTCTCTTCCCCAAATGAGTAAATAAACCAAAAAAGCACAGTTATTACCAGTGGGAAGACTACTGATAGGGTGGTAGAATAACGGAGACGAAATGGAGGAAAATGATTAACTGAACGAACCATCATCTATGTAACTGAGTAACAAAGACGAAGATAACATTCCGTAGTACAGCATCCAGTCTTAACTCTCTACTATTTTCTCTGTAATTTGGTATTTCCTTTATTGTTTTTGTGTTAACAAATGCAAAGATAACACTATGTAAGGCAACATCCAGTGATGATTCCCTACCATCTCCACTGTAAACCAGTATTTCCTTTATTGTTTTTGGTTTAACGAATGGAAAGATAACATTACCTTATACAGCATCCAATACCAATTCCCTATTATTTTCTCTATAATTTGGTATTTTATGTATAGTTTTTGTGTTATTCTGGTTTCTTTTGTCTTAAAAAGAATAAAAAAAAAGAATTGAGAAAAGGGAATTACAAGTTCCAGATTTGGAAAAATAAATCCTCCCTCAAAGGTATACATTTTTGTTACGTGCTTGAGTTCAGAAGTGAAAAAAGAACTAAAAATTTTTATCACTGTATGTGTGGCATTTTATTTTCTAGAACAGAGGCTTATAGCTCTCAGATTCTCAGAGAATATTCATGATAAGAAATTCAAGTGTATTTGAACCCTACCGATGTACGTATTTATAAAATTCTTTGATAGCTGGATTAACCACATTTAAAAGATCTTCCGTTTCAGTTCAGCTCCAATAACGCCTGAAAGCAGGGCAATTTAGAGATAGGCTCCTATCATTCCACAGCAGTTAGTGGAGCAACGATGTCGGACAGCGTTACCTTTAGGTAAGAGAAAACCCCACATTAATGTCCACATGCAGTTGCTTTTGAAGATTCTGCCAAACAGACCTCCTAAAATTTCCCCACTTTTAAGCATCCTCTGAGTTACTCCCTTCTTTACTGTTCATTGGTGATGACAAAGGTGAAGACCAAGTTTATATTGTTTTACACGCTCTTCCTCTTGTAGTAACATATGGCTATTGATTGGGATATATAAGAATGCTATAATGGTACTGAAAACATATTCTGCACGCAAGCAACTGTTTTCTCCTGTGTTTTTTTCTCAACCACAATCCCTTAGGGACGACCTTTTATCAATTAGTCATTTTATTCCTCATTGTCAGGGACTTTTAATGAAAGGAAAACTGCATGGCCTTTTCATAATGTCACATGTTATGGTACAGATACTTTTGTTTTATAAATGTTTATTAAAACTGTCAGTTACAAGATTGAAAATGGCATATCTATTCTTTACTCTTCAGTGACTCATGGAAACTTATTCTTTGACTCATCCATACACTAAAATGTTTTCACACTTTAAAGAAAAAGCTCTAGAAATAAAAATGTAAGCTATTTGTACTCTTTCCCTAATTAGTTCAAGGAGTAGGTACAGTGGAGTGACATGTATTCTCTCAGCGCACCCACATGGTGGAAGGAAGCCAAGGCCCTCCTTCCCGTTCTGCCAACTGTATGAATGATGATGGGCATTAGTCTAAATGAGGGAGATTTTTCATTATGATTTAAGTGGTCCTGAAACAAGCTTGAAATAAGAAATATTATAAGTTTGAACCAGCTTTTATTTTGGAAAATGTTTCAGTTCCTCTCCCTCTGCGGCAATCTCACCCATGCCCATTAACTGCAACTATTTATGATAACAATCTTCAATTTGGTTGCCATGACATCCACTCCCTTTTGAGTATCTGACTGTCCAACTGTCTTCTGGATAATCACATAGAGTGATGTATGTCATTTTCTTGCTTAAAGTCATTCATTGGCTTCTCAGTCATTTTTTCCGGATAAAGATTGATAACAGAGTAAGACTACACATTCATAGCTTGGATCTTATCTTTTGTGTATCTTTTCTTGTTGTGGAAAATACTGTGAAGATATTCAGCCTTTCTAAACATAAGGAAGAATATTTTTCATTTATCTTTGCCATTAAGGACAAATGAACTATTTTTATCAATTTGATATGAGCAAAAGGGATATGTCCTGCTTAGAGTTGTAACATTTCTCATATGAGAATCTACTTGCTTCCTTAGAAGATTTTGAAAGGACAAGCACACCCAGTGGGAAGAGCTGGCATGCCTCAGTCCCCTCCTGGAGGAGAGCCACACAGGAGAACCACCTGTCCTTCTTAGTACAGATGCAGGAAATATACTCTCATTGTGATTAGTTATTAAGACTTAGTTATAAGAATACTGGGGATTTTTTAAACTAATTACTCCATCCTTCTTTGTTATGCTTTTGCGGTACTGGGGATCGAACTCAGGACTCTGCGCTTGCTAGGCAAGCGCTTATTCCACTGAGCTATATCCCCAGCCTTCTTTGTTATGCTTTAGCCCCAAGTTTTTAAAAAAATTCAGTGTTCTCTGTTGTATTAAACTCTTCCCTGCTATAAGGACTTTACACACAATATTTTCAACATAGGAAATGCTTGTCCATCTTCTGCTTATCTAATTAATTCTCATTTTTCAGGTTAATTCCTGCTCATTTTCTAGATATCAGCTTAAATCTATAATCTGTATTAGATTGTCCTAATATACTCACAAAATCATATTTTTCCTTAGACACATTAAAATTCATATTGTACTAAGACAGGAAAAGAAAAACCCTATTTCATTTGGTTTGGTGCTACTTAGTAATAATCTCACCGATACCAGAATTTGCAATCTTAAATTAATGAGTGCTCACAAAGAAACAGGATGAAATCAGTCGCCGACGTCACTATAGGAGGGAACCAAGGTTTAAAGACAAAAACATAGTGGATAAAAATGAAGAATGGAATCTCCCAGCACCCTCTGTATTAAGGATTTAAGACTACACATCCTTCCTTATTTGTGTTGTATAAAGACTACTTCAGAGCAAAGTTATACCTGTTCTGTGTCTTGTCATGAAAGGGGGTGGCTAGCTTTTAAGAGTTCCACTTAGGACATTTAGATTTATAAGTTTGACATTGTTTTCTGCAAAATATCAAAATATATGATTGTCTTAAAAACTCTGCATGTAACCAACCAGCACATTTTTCACAGACAAACAACTTTAGGACCTTATTGTGTGGAAAACAGAATCTCTTTACTGAAGAACACTCAGTTGATAATATGTCACTCATTCAACATTTTTTCCCCCTGGAGCAAATTGTAAACATAATGATTTGTGTTTTGATGGAGATGGTTCTCTTGACCATGGATTTTTAAAGTCCTGAAGAGAGACAGGATCAGTCCTTCTCTTCCTAAAACAATTTTTTTTTACAGTAAGGAGTATGTGAACTCCACAAAACTTGGTTTCAGTGAAGCCTGATCTTCTGTCATTCTCTTATTGGGGAGCATGTCAGTTGGAGGTGATTTTTCTCCTGGGAATCTTGTTAGCTATGGAATTGGTAAAGATTATGCAGGTCTGCTTTTGAAATGGTTTCTATGGCTTGGTTTTCTATTTATTTTCTTTAGTGGAAGAAAGAAATTGGGTTATTTTCCAAAAGTGGTTGTTTAACTTGTATAAATTGAGTTTTTACTGAGACTAAAGATTTTATGTGATGGATTCAGTGGGAACATGGGAAGTCTTTTCTTGCTGAGTGGGTTGGGATGTGAAGCCTGTAAACTAACTTATAGATGAAATCTTTATGTTTGAAATAGTGATCTGTAATTCAAATATGGTATAGTTATATATCTGCTGTAGCGAACCCTGTCCCTATGGAAGAAACCCTCTGTTATGGTTCTAATATTTCTTTATATCTGGAAACTGGTTTAAAGAAGTGTGTCTGGTTGCCAAGTTGACAAGGAGTGGAATGCTATGGTTGATACATTGTGTCAACGTGAGGAGTCTAGAGGTTTGGCTGAGTGACTCAGCCCAAGCCGGGGTGCTTACTTTGTACACATCCTGAGCCGGTGGAAGAGGAGGGCATGGAGATTGTGTGAGAGCTACACGCCCCCTAGGTGGAGGTGGGCTGTTTACAAGGTAAGGGAGAAAAAGAGGCTGCTTGCAGCCATTCCTCCCTTTGGCTTTTTTTTTTTTTCTTTTTTTTCTGTGCTCTGCTGCCATGAACCTTTGCCCTCTGCCATGTGCCACTCTGCCTCAGATCCAGCCAAGTATGGACTGAACCTTTCACATACTGTAAGCTTAACAAACCTTTCCTTCCTTCATTTTGGGTGTTGGGTAGTTTGTCTCAGCAATGAGAGAAAAGTAACCAAGACACCCTCAAATGAAGGTAATGATGACTAAGCATTCCTAACCCCTCTATATGTATTCCTGAAGTACAAAATATGCATGTAAGAGAGAACACTCTCTGGCTGGGCTGAAAAAATCTGAATGTATGTAAACCCTTTATTAGTATAGTTAGAGTCACATGAGTTTGAATCAGTTCACAAAATGTCAGGAAGTAGAACATGCAGGAAGAAAGATCACTCTTTAAAATTGAACTTTGAAGTATGTCCAAGAAAAATGTTAGTTTACTGAGTAGACTCGGTAGCAGTCTTCTAATCATTCATTTTTGTCTATTTATTTATTCAGTCAAGAACTAAGTATTGGGTAACTGTGAACCCTGCTTTAGGTATTATGGATAAAAAATCATACAAGACAGAATGAAAACACTAGATTTCCAGATCTAGTAATACAGTAGTGTAAGACCAATGATAAATAAAATGAAATCAATAAATTGCACATTGAATTAAAAAGTACTAAGTGTTTTTTCAAATCTTGTGTCATTTTTATTGTTTTGGTTTTGTTTATGTTGTTATTTTATTATTGTTTATTTATTTTTTTATAGTAAAAAATGTAGTAAGAACTACAGATAAAGGTTAGGTGAAAAGTAATAGAGATTTGTTGGGGCAATTACGTGTGATATTTTACATATTTCCACCAGGGAAGCCCACATTTAAAGATATAACAAGAGAAGGCCTTAAAAGAGGTGCCTTGAAAGAGGTGCCTTGAAAGAGGTGAAGGAGATATAAATTCAGTTACAGAGATTTCATCACGGTAGTATAGAGGAAGCAGCACTCTGGGATCATGCTGAAGCATTCATCCGGGTTACTGGCTGCAAAAGTGCATGGGAATATAAACTAAAAAAGAAATGAGAATGAAAGCAGCCCACTCTGCTTCCATGTTGCTTGCACTGAAGATCAGGAAACTGTTATTTTGCAAAGTGCTGAAAATATTCAAGAGGGAGAAAGCCCTGGAGGTGGAAGGCATTTTAATGCTTGCTATAGTTACCACTGACACAGTGCAGGCAGAACCCAGGGGCATTCCCACTGAGATGTGAGCCAAGAGACTGATATGTTCATGAAGGGAAGGTTCCTGATTCTGAGTGCTATCTAGATCACCAATCAGAGTGTAGGTAGTGGTCATGATCAATCAACAAACCAGACAGACCATGTTTGGGCTTTTATCCCCATAACAGAGGCACTGAGGCTCAGGG
>PVLD010012331.1:0-29190 GCA_004027595.1 Dinomys branickii | reverse complement strand
GGGGCTACTCTTGGAAGTATACAATAGATAATTAAATGCTGATCCAAGAGCTCTAAGATCTAAAAAAGCAAACATAAGAATCACTGGACTTGAGGAAGGAGTTGAGGCAGAGATGAGTGGATTCATTCCAGGAATGTAGGGATGGTTCAATATTTGCAAATCAATTAGTTATGCACCATATGAATAAAGCCAAACACAAAAACCATATGATCATCTCAATAGATACAGAAAAAGCTTTTGACAAAGTCCAACATGCATTGATGATAAAAAATCTACAGAAAATAGGAATAGGTGGTCTTTACCTCAACCTGATGAAAGTCCTCTATGACAAACCAACAGCCAACATCATACTAAATGGACAAATTGAAAGCTTTTACTTTGAAATCAGGAACAAGACAAGGATGTCCACTGTCACCACTCCTGATCAACATCATGCTGGAAGCATTAGCTAGTGCAATTAGACAAGAGAGAGAAATAAAAGGAATAAGGATAGGAAAGGAAGAAGTAAAACTATCGCTATTTGCAGATGATGTGATATTTTACATGGAAGACCCCGCAAACTGCACAAGATTTCTTGAAGTAATTGACAAATTCAGCAATGTAGCTGGATACAAAGTCAAAACCCAAAAATCAATAGCATTTCTACACAGAAACAACAAACAGACTGAGAGAGAAATTAAGGAAACCACACATTTCACAGTCACATCCAAGAAACTGAAATATGTAGGGATAAATCTAACAAAAGAAGTAAAAGATCTATTCAATGAAAACTACAGTATTTTTAAAAAAAGAGATTGGATAGGATTTCAATAAATGGAAAAACATTCCTTGCTCATTGATAGGAAGAACCAACATTGTGAAAATGGCCATACTACCAAAATTGTTGTACAGATTCAATGCAATTCCCATCAAACTACCATTAGCATATCCCACAGATCTAGAGAAAACATTTCTTAAATTTATCTGGAACCAGAAGAGACCCAGAATAGCAAAAGCAATCCTGGGCAACAAAAACAAGTCAGGTGGAATTACAATCCCTGACTTGAAATTATACTACAAAGCTACTGTAATAAAACCAACCTGGTACTGGCTAAAAACAGACCAGAGGATCAATGGAACAGACTAGAAGATGCAGCCACAACCATAAATACACTCATCCACCTAATCTTTGATAAAGGGGACAAACAAGCTCACTGGAAGAAAGATAGCCTCTTTATTAAATGGTGCTGGAAAAATTGGCTTGCCATTTGCCTAAGACCAGAAATAGACCCAAGTCTATCACCATGCACAAAACTAAAGTAAAAATGCATCACAGATCTCAATATTAAAACAGAAACACTAAGGGCTGGGGATATAGTTCAGTGGAATAAGCACTTGCCTAGCAAGTGCAGGGTCCTGAGTTCGATCCCCAGTACCGCAAAAAAAAAAAAAAAAAAAAAAAACCAACAAAAAAAAACCAGAAACACTAAATCTATTGGAAGAGAAAGTAGGTAAAAACCTTGAAGACATAGGGGTAGGCAGAGAGTTCATGAACGAAAACCCAACCACAAGGGAAATATTTCAAAGAATCAAGAACTGGGATCTCATCCTACTAAAAGGTTTCTGCACATCTAAAGAAATAACCCGCAGAGTAAAAAGAAAATTGGGAAAAAATTTAGCTGACTGTCCTTCAAACAAAGATCTTCTATTGAAAACATATAAAGAACTAAAAATCATCAGCTCCTCAAAATTCAAAGACCCAGTAAAATATGAGCATCTGAGATGAACACACACTTCTCAGATAAAGAAATACAAATGGCAAATAAATACATGAAAAATGTTCCGTATCATTAGTCATTTGAGAAATGCAAATTAAAACAACATTGAGATTTCATCGCACCCCAGTAAGAGTGGCTATCATAAAGAAATGAACCAATAACAAATTCTGGTGAAGCTGTGGAAAAATAGGAACTCTTCTCCACTGCCGGTGGGAATGAAGACTGGTGAAACCACCGTGGAAATCAGTTTGGAGATTCCTCGGCAAATTAGGTCTGGAGGTCTCATTCAACCCAATCATTCCCTTTCTGAGTATTTTCCCAGAAGATCTGAAAACATCATATCACAGTGATATATGTACACCCATGTTTATAGCAGTGCAATTTTTAATTGCTAAATTGTGGAAGCAACCCAAATGCCCATCCATGGAGGAATGAAAAAAAAGGCTGTGGCACTTTTACATAATGGAATATTACTCAGGTACAAAGAAAGATAAACTCGAGGCTTTTACAGGGAAATGGTCACAACTAGAGATCATACTCATAAGTGAAATAAACAAAACCTCCATGTGTAAGGAATGTATTGTCTCACTAGTGTAAGACCCTGAAAGAGTTAATAAAAACTAGGAGGTCTGATAGACACTGTGAAATGAATGGAACATGCTCAAAAGTAAAGAGCAACTGGAGTGAGTGAAGTGAGAAAGGCAAGAAAGAGAAATTATGTATGTGTACAGAAGATAGTTAACATAGCTGAACTACTGACTTCTATCACTTTATGGAAAGGAACAGTTAATGATTAATTGCTTGATCAATCTTGCATGTATCTATATGTTTTCCTGAGAAACCACTTTGAAGATATCAATATGTAATACAACAACCATTGTTAATTTCCTACCGCTTGGTCTGTACCTCTGTATTGTTTGTATTGCTCTTATGCTATTTTGTAAATGCATGTCTGTTTCTTTATATGTTTTCCTTCTCTTATTTTTAAAATAAATAAAAAATACAAGGTATTAAAAATACAAAGTATTGATGAATCAAAGTCTGATTCTTTGAAATGATAAAATTCATAAACCTTAGCAAACTTATCAAAAGGAAGAGAAAACCCACATCACTCTAACTGTAAAGCAAAAAGTTGAAATTTCAAAAGAGAACACAAAAATCCAGAGGATTATAAGAAACTATTTTAAAAATGTATATTCCAATAAATTGGAGAATCTAAAAGAAATAGACATATTCTTAGAAACATATGACTTAATCCAAATTGAATTAATAAGATGTGAAAACTCTAAACAGAATTATAACAAAAAGTTAAATTGACACAATAATGAAAATTTTGCCAAGTATGAAAAGCCCAGAACCAAATGGATTCATGATATTATCAGAATTTTAGGTAAGAGCTAATGGCAATATCTCTCAAAGTTTTTCATGTAATTGAAGCAGAAGGAATACTCCCAGAATCATTTCATGAAGCCAGAATTACCCAGATACCAAAACTGCACAATGACTCCAAAACAAGACGAAACCAAAACAAGTCTTATGCCCTTGATGAACATAACAGAAAAAATTCTCAATAAGATACGTAGAAGTAAAAATCAACAAACTGTGAAAAACATAATATATGTTGGCTTTTCCCCAGATATACAAGGATAGTTCAAAATGCATAAATGGATAAAGACTTTGGCAAAATTCAGCACTGCTTTGTGATTAAAAACACTAGATGAAAAGAGACATAGAAACATCTTACCTCAAGCTGATTAAAGCCATATATAACAAACCCAAAGCCAACACCATGTTGGAGAAAAACAGAAGGTAGTTCTAAAATCAAGAATGAAGTAAAGGTGTCCACTCTGATCACTCCTGTGGAATCAGTGCTCAAAACCTGTGTCAGAGAAATTAGGCAAGAGTAATAGTGATATGTATAGGAAATAAAGAAGTCAGATTATCCATATTTGAAGATGATATGATCCTATATATAGAATATAAAAAAAAACTCCACCAAAAGACTCTCAGAACTGATAAATTCAATGAAGTGAAAGGATGCAAAATCAATGCATAAAGTTATTTTATGTATTGGACATCCACAGTACAAGTTCTAGGACATCCATAATACAACTCATAAGAAAGAAATAAAGAAGACAATTTCACTTATGACAGCTTCAAAAAATCAAATACTTAGGAATCAGCCTGATTAAGTAGGTGAAATACTTCTATAATGAAAACTACAAAACTCTCATGAAAGAAATTGAAGAAGACATAACAAAATGGATATATATTCCCTGTTCCTAGATAGGCAGAACTGATAATGTTAAATGGCCTTATTACCAAGAATGATCTACAGATTTAAGGAAATATTCATTAAATACTGAGGACAATCTTTTCTGAACTACAAAAATACAATCCTACAATTAACGCAAAGCCAGAAGAAACTCAGAATAGTGAAAGAAATCCTGAGTAAAGGGAGCAAAGTGGAAAGCATCACAATTTTGGCTATCAACTACACTACAAAGCTATAGTAATGAAAACACCGTGGTACTAGAACATAATAGACCCACAGGTCAATGCAATAAAATGACATAGAGACAATCCTATATACCTTAAACTAAGTTTTGATAGAGAGCTCAAAAACATATGTTGTAGAACATGCATTCTCTTTAACAAATGGTGCTGGGAAAACTGGTTATTCACTTGCAGTAGGTTAAAACTAAATCCATATTTCTCTCCTTCCCTAATCTAAAATCACACAAATTGGATTAATGGGTTAGATACAAAAACAGAAACACTGACATTGCTGGAAGATAACAAAACAAAAACTTGTAGCCATAAGTGAAGGCAAAGACTTCCTGAAAGAACTCCAATAGCACAGAAATAATATCAAGGGCCAATATATGTGATTATATAGAACTAAAAACCTTCTGCACAGCAAAGGAAACAGTTAGCAGAGCAAAAAGATACCCTACAGGATGGGAAAACAATTCACCAGCTAATCTTTTAAAGTGCAAATATCTAGCTCATACAAAGAACTAAAAAAATCAACCTCTTCCATACAGATGACCCGATGGAAAATAGGCAAATGAATTGAATGGATGCTTCTCACAAGAAGAAATAAAAATGACCGATAAGTACTATGTGAATAATATTTGTCATCTTTTGCCATCAGAGAAATGCAAATTAAAGCAAGTCTCAGATTTCATTTTACACCAGTTAGAATGGCTATCTTCAAGAACACAGAAACCAACAAATGTTGATGAGGATGTGGGGGAAAGGAACCTTCCTAGGCTGTTAATTTCACTGTAAACTGTTACAATCACTATAAACACCAGTAGGGAGAGTTCTCAAAAAATTATAACGGGAAATTTCAGTTGGCTTAGGTATACCTTGCCTGGATCTATTTTTGAAAGAGTGAAAGACATACTATAGTGATACACATATACCGATGTGTACTGCAGCACAATTCGCAACAGCTAAGTTCTGGAAATAGTTTGCATGTCCATTAATAGGAGAATGGATAAAGAAGATATGGTATATACACAGAAAGAAGTACTATGCTGCCATGAAAAGAATGAAGTCATGATATTTCCTGGAAAGTGGATTAAACTTGAGAGCATAATATTGAACAAAATATATCAGACATGTAAAGTAAAATATCAGATGGCTTCTCTCATATGAGAAACCTAAATCACAGTAAACACAAGCATAGAATAAAGGAGAAATCACAGGAAACAGAAAGGCAGACATTTTGGGTTAGGAAGGGAGATGGAAGGAAGGATAAGGAAAGGAAAAGGGACTGAAAATGGAAAGATATGCTATGTACACATGCCATTTCCTGAAACAAATGTAACAATGATTTATCACAAACATGGGCTAATAACATATAATAGACATAGAAAGTAAAAGAAAATTCTTCCTCACCCCAAATCTAGTTAGACAGAAAAGGAATTGCAAAAGCTCTAGGGTCAAGAGCCACATTTCTGAGAGTTGGTATTTTTCTTCTTTTTTTGTGAAAAGAATTCTTGAGTGTATTTTTCTTCTAATATCTTCGATTCATAAGTTAATATAGGGAATTTCAAAATTATTGAGGATGTGCTCATTTTTATGTCAGATGAAGTCATATTTATTAATTTTTTATTATTTTTCTTTCTTATGAATGTATAGTCCATTTATGCCTTTGTTTATGCTTTTGTTTATAATGAAGTTTTTTCAGAATCTTTTCTTTATCTAAATAATTTAGACATTGTCAGTTTTCAATGATAATGAATAAAATCTACATCATTGTGCAGAAGTTATCTCAGCAAATGACTTTGTTTTTTTGTGATTTTTCTGCCACTCAATTCAACTGTAATCTTTACTTTATACTACCAGTGAAAATGTCCAGATTTCAAATTTTGAAAAGAAATAGCATGAAGAAATTTTGAAAAGAAATAGAAGGATCTCTTTTGGTGACTGACAGAAGCTGCCTTTGTTGCAGTTAATTTAAATCACAATCACTTACCTTGTTTAAATTTTGTTCTGAATAGCACGTTGGATTTTAAAACTATTTATGGAGTGCAACTTCATTTCTGGGATTACCACTGTAAACTGGTGGGCAAAATGCGAAGAGGAGACATGAAAGAGGGTGAAATATAAGAGAATTATGAAACTGGTGGGCACAAATGGTTAGATCATTCCATCACCAATACACCATGCAATGAAGTTACCCCCAGTGGTTGTTCACCTTTAGCCAGGAAGTTCTCATACGTCCCCTGAAAGGAGGTCAGATGTCCATTATTCTTTAGGGGAGGCCATTCGTGTGCTTAATTAAAAGCAGGTTCTTTTTCTCTCATTTGGCACACTAGTGACTAACAATATTTACCTCTCGTTTGGTTAGCTGGGAGTTAGAGAAAAAAAGTTAGTCGCTCTCAGGCTCACTTTAAAATGTACTTTTCCCAACCATCCAGTGTATTGTTCTTTAAAAATCTTGGTTATTTCCCCGAAAAATCTCCGGGTCTCTTATATAACATTTATTTTAACATTGACACTACATTTTATTTATCCCTTTAGAAGAGGAATATGTATAATTATAACAAAGGTTATCTATTCTTTTATGGCTCAATTTGCTTAAAATTATAGTATTCTATCATTTTTACTTTCTTTATGTTTCTAAAGGGAGTAGTCACATGATAAAGGTCCGGTTTTGTAACTATTGTGGTATCTCTTTTAATGCAACCGTAGAAACCCTTAAATTTTGTGATACATTTAGGCTTGCTAATCAGTGATTAGGTAATTGAACAAAACTTAATTATTTCACCCTAAATGTGATTAAATATTCAGCCAACTCATTTGGAAGACCTTCTCCAAAGTATTAACTAATACAGCCAAAATCCCTGTCCAGTTTGTCTTTCTGGAACTGGAATTGGGTACACGTTTCATTAAATTGAATTGACTATATATATATATATACACACACACACACACACACACACACACACACACACACATATACACACAGAGAGATACAAATACATATGTAAGTACATGTATATGTAAATATGAAAAAATTAACACATAAATATTTTAAACAGTGCAGCGGTGTTAATAGAAGTTTTGGATTCTGCTCATTGATGGAAGCTGTTCTCAATGGAACTAGTGATTAATTTAATAGTTATCAAATCAACACATATTTATTTATTTTAAAGATTTTAAAAACTAACAAAATAATGATGAAGACAAAATCAGAACAACACAAAAACAACACATGACCTCAAAATAAAATGATAGGAATTAATAATAGTTGCTACATTACATACTGTTATCTTCACTGAGGTTGATCAGTCCACCAGATATAAGAACGTAAGGCTGATCAAACAAAGACCGTAACAAGTAATAAAAAAAATACATTGAAAATGATGCAGAGTTTCACCATACAAGGCGGTAGGAGTTCAACAATGATTCTTATACTGTATACTGGTTTTTTCAGATCAATCATTCTGACTACCAGATTCTAGCATGCAAAATTGGTCCAGAAAACCAGAAAATTTTAAGCACTGAGTGTTCCTTTCAATAAACCACAGACATCAGCAATATACCTATTCCAAATATCTTTGTATATACATGTAAATTTTGTTTTTTGCTTCAAAAAGAAAAAAAAAACCAAAATAACAAAAACAAATACTTAAAACAGCATAGAGAACAATAAAAATGTTACAGAATTTCAAAACAAAGTGATATTAACAATGGTTGTTATATTACATAATGTTACCCTCAAAATGATTGCACATATAACTAAATATAGGCATATAAGATTGATCAAACAATTACACACTAACAGTTCCTTTCAATAGACTAACAGATTGCCGTACAATATCCTAGCTATTCTGTGTATACATATGCATATATGTTTTCCTTCTTTTTCCTCTCCCCTCCTTCATCCCGGTTGCTCCTTCCTATTTGAGCAGTTTCTTTTCCTTTCACAACATCTATTGTATTGTTCAGATTTTATTTACACTTTCAGGTTCTTACACTAGGGAGGAAATATAATGTTTCCGCATATGAATGTGATTTATTTCACTTAGGAGTATGGTCTCTCGTTGTATCCATTTACCTATGAAAGTCAGCTCATATGTAAATAGAGATAATACCAAATTGCACTGAATTGGTATCCCAGCTGCATTCTATGAAAGGAATTAAGGTAGCTCTTGTAGTATTCCTTGAGTCTAGGATAATGCAGTTATTAAAGGAAGTATGGTATTGAAGCCAAGAAATATGTTTTAATTTTTGAATTGATACATGATAACAATGTGTGAAATACCTACAGTTAAGAGATATTCTACATACTCCACTGGTATGACCCGTGGAGGATCATCTGGATGACTCTTCTTGAAAGAAGAGCAATTATTTCCATTTTAGCTAAACCTGACCCTGTACCCATGCTATGTACAGAACTGGTTAGGACTTTTTCTTATCCTTTCAATTGTCTTTAAGCAATGCAAATTGGTCCAACCGAGGTGCTGATATGTAGTCTTTGAAGAAAGATGACAGGGTCATGCTTCCCTGCCCTCCCTCCCAAATAAAACATGTGTGAGCTGAGGCGAGATGGAGAGCCATGCTCCATGCTGTTAGCTGGGATCAAGCTGCCAAATAAGAGGCTACGACTTCCCAGGGCATAAAAGATTACACATCAGAGCTGAAACATCAACGCAAAACATCACATACTACCTCAGTTGTGTTATGCATATTATTCTTTCTGCACATACTTCTCTCCATATTGCAGAGGTGATTTCAGGCCTCCTGTCTAGCCCAGCTCGGGCACTCAGGTACTTCCTGCCATTCTCAAATTCCCTCATCATCAAACCACTCCCTTCTTCATGCATTAATAAAATCTGGGCTTAGTCGTGGGTCAAGGCCTTTATTCTGGTTAGTCATCACTGTAGCTGGACTCAGAGGCCCCTTGATTCCTCATCATTTTTGATATATTATTGTGTTTCTATTTACACTGTTGCACTGGGAGTGGTAGATTGGAATTAACTCTATAGGATTCCAGTAACTGTTCCATGGGATTCCAAACATAAATCTCCAAGACAGTGATGAGGACCAGGAAGGGCTCTCTGTAATGACCCAGCAAAATCACTTAACATACCTGTTTGGCAGTATCTTTATTCCCAAAATACAGAAATTATAGGAGGTGACACGAACCTTTTCCTTATATGTTATAACTCACTAAATTCAGAAATATCAGAAATATTAAGCCTTATCACATGATAGTCTTTGTTATGTTTGAAATGCATACAGAAAGCAAATGGAAGTATATTTAAAATATATTATAAAGTAGTAATGAAAAAATCATATTTCTTCACATCTTTTTCCTTTGCTTTGTATAATTTCACCTTTTCAAACTATCTTTAAGTACCCTGTATGAAATACCCCAGCCTCTCCACTGGAGTTAGTCTATCACCATATGGTGTCTTGTTTTCCTCATAGTAAGTGCACACCACTTGATATCATATTGCCTATGTATTTATGTTTATGTAGTTATCCCTTCTTAAAGAGAATTACCTTATGAAAGTTACGAGAAACTAGAAGATCGCTGTGTTCAGTGCTGAATGCCTAGGATTTAACAATAGTGCCTCATGTGAAATAGATGCTCATGATGTGTATATATACATTTTGGTGACATGATGACTTTAGGAATAATTTATAAAAGTGCTTAAATGTTTACCATACAAAGCTTGACAATAAGGGAAAGGGGTGGATTTAAGGGAAACATTATTTTCATTCTATGTACTTTTGTGTCTCTGCATGTATAATGTGCCTGCATTATATTCATACTAAAATATGAGCAAATGGTATTATACATATGGTCAAAAGACTGAAGCCTAGTGAATATATCACGTAGGATTATTTCAAGTCCATCAATCTTGTTGTAGATGTCAAAGATAGAAATGATATTTTAACTTATATGAGTGTCGGGGTCAGGGTTTGCAAAGGAATAGAATTAATACAGGGCACATAATTTATACGATTATTTTATAATACTCACCCAAAACGTCAAATGCAGAAGAGTGCAGGAGATCTCTTCAAGCACTAGAGACCCAAAAAATCCAGCTGGGGGCCTGGATATCATGACAATTCTGCATGGATCCAACTGGAGGCCTAGAGCCCATGACAATGTCTCATGCAAGTCTGTATCAACGATCTGCACTGGGAAGGCCCAAAGAGTGACATGTGGAAGCTAGAAAGTCTGTCCCAGCGGGGTGAAGAATCTGTACCAGCAGGCTGAGGTATCTGCACAGCAGCCAGGAGGTGATGCTCAAAGTAAGAGCCACAGCTCTCCCCAAGTGAGCTGCCTCCATGTTCAGTTACAACAAGGACTCAAGCTTCTATAAGGATGTGAACAGCTGAGTTCACACCAGGAAAGCCAGTGTGACAAGCTTCTCCAGGAGAATCAGCAGCGCACCTTATTCCCCTCCAGTGCTCCCTTTATGCCAGTGGCAACGACCCTCAGGTGGGCCTTCCACATCCAGCACCCTGCTGATGTAGTTCAGCCGTGTGTTATAAGCTGACCTTTAGTTAATCCACCACAGAGAGCTAATAATGTCATCTTCCTGAAAAGTGAGCTAAACATAAACATTAAAGATAAAATTATAAATATAATATCTATTTTAACATACATGAGACTAAATTTCAGTCAGAACTTTACCTAAGAAAATTATTTCCTTTATTGAATAAATGCTTATTTCCTCATAATAGATATGCTTTAGATTAATTTATTCGTAATACTGATAATCTGGATAAATTTTGGCACTAAAAATAACATAAACAGCTTTACTTTGCATTTTTTGATAGACACTTTACATTTTCTGCTAGGATCATTACATAATTCACAATTTTTTAGAGGTGTGAAGAATAAAGCCTCCCCTTTTTAAAAAACAAATACATGATGTAGTGGCCTAGGCACATTTAGTGTTTTGCTATTGTTTTTCTCACAAAACAGACATTTGGAGATAGACGAGGTTGATATGATGGTTCCAAAAGTTACCAAGGATCTAGGCTTCTTCAAACCTTCTCTACAGTCCTTACAACGGCTGGTCAGAGGTCCAGCTGCCCTTCCTCCTGTCAAGCCTCGGCAGTGAAGCAGTGAGAAAACAGTACATTCTCATACAGTCAGCTCCCTCTTCGAGTCTTTCTCCAGTTCTCTCCAACATTTTTCTTCCATGCTTAGTGTCAAGAAGACCTAAGTAACCTAATCTTGCGGCTGGATATATTACTAGGCTGAATAAATCTGGCATCATTACCATGGATTATGAGAAAATATGTATTGCTATTGTTTTATAATGGAAATACACGGCATACATGTCTTTGTAAATAAAATAAAGGCAAACACCCTGTTGAAATCCTACCACTTGCTGGCAATTTATTTTTTCCCTATGTATATATTCTTAACCAGAGATGTGGAATTTCTAAAGAAGCAGTAGTACTAGCTGATATTTTGGGAATAAAGGATCGTCTAATAATCCTTCTTGGGAACAGAACAGTTTTTGTTCATATCTCTGTATGTCAGAGGAGAAAAGGTGCAAAAGGAAATGATGCTGCTGAGAGGGACAGGAAATGCTTCATTTTGATGGAAATACTGAATCTTTTAAGACCAAGCAGTCGTTTTTCTCAGTGGTTTATCAGGAAGTTACTAAATTTAAAAAAAAGCAATTACTGTTAGGCTGAATCTTGAAAAGGCCTTGGTATGCGGAGGGTGAGGAGAGACCCCTGGGTCTCCCTTTCACTCTGAGTAAGGGAAAAGAACAGTTTGCACTTGGTGCTTTTCAATTTTCACATGCAGCTCAAATATTTAATGTTTAATTGTTGAATTGTACCTCTTGGAATCACATTTATCAGCCTTTGAGTTAGTGTCTTTTTGGAGACCATACTTACATATTTGTGCATGTTTTTCAGCCGGAGGCATTCCTTGCCTTTTACTCATGGACTCATTTTCAAGTATATTTGTCTAGGGAAGAATCTTAGAAGAGAGAAAAATCAATGTTCAGGTTTGTTTAATCTCCAGTATAATTAAGTTTAGGCAGGTTTATGGTCCATTTAAAAAGATTCGAGCTCCTTAAACTTGTAACTCCTCTTGTCCAGGTAGGTATAAGCTTTCTTCTTGTTACCCTGCGAAAATTATGTCTTAGTAAATTGGCACAAAATGAACATAATCTGGCTACTGCTATGAGTATTATATTAGCACTGTGAGTAATAAACTGTCTTTTTATTGTGCAATACCGGGGATCAAACTCAGGACCTTGTTCCAGGCAGGTGTTTATTCCATTGAGCTGTATCTCTAGCCCTGCCCATTGTTTCTGATTCAGGAATCTCATGTATTCTACTATGCTGGTGTCAATGACTCTATGACAAACTAGTGTGTTGGTTGCAAGTGGATGAAGAGTTCAGATACTTTACATTTATGGAAGTGTCTTCACACTAAGATAAATTGGAAAGGACTTTATTAGGTTCGCAGTACCTACAATTACCGTATTCTTTTTGAGAAAATCTAACAAAGTGACCATTCATGATGGTGGCCTTTGAAGGTGTGGATTTCTGTCCACAAACAACCGTGTTTAACCTGTCTTGGACTGACAGAGCTAATGGTGTGATGTGACAGGGCTGCCCAGCTCTGAGTCCCTCTGACCTCATGTAGTCATCTCTTTTGGGTATTACTGTGAGCACACTCATGCTTGGGGATAATGCAGAAATCAACTGTAAGGCTCAGCATCAGATTGAATAGGCACGGTTATTTCGTTCTAAGAGTCATTTTCTTCAACAAGACAAATTCTTAACCACAGGTATTCTTGGATATCTGGGAAAACTGCTTACTTTTGAGCGTATTTTTTTCAGGGCATGTTATTTTCCTTATTTCTGGCAAAGGGGAGAAAGATGATAACATCTCCGAATGAAGGCTGGATAAGGATTTATCTCATACAAGGTTTAGCTAAACTCTATTTCTTGTATTTCCTGGATGAAGAATTTATAATTTTTTTTTTTTTTTGCGGTACTGGGGATCGAACTCAGGACCCTGCGCCTGCTAGGCAGGCGCTTATTCCACTGAGCTATATCCCCAGCCCCTAGAATTTATAAATTTTTATCTGACAATCAGGTATTACATCTGCCTGCAACAGATGCTACTAAAGTAAATTCAAACAGTTTGTGTTGGTACAACACTGAGATCATTTCAGAAGGACCGATCATAGTGTGCTCTGCATTTTCTACCTGTTGTACTCTACTGCCTGTGCACAAGTCAGAAGTGACATCCCTGAAGGTTATTCAGGTAAGTAGAATACACTCAAAACTATTAGAAGTGATGTGCAAGAAATGAAAGCATTTCTTGGTTTATTTTACTGTCAACACTTTAGGCTCAACTCGCACAGATTAAAAAAGAATGAAAATAGGTTTTAACAATAGACATAGCTTACGTTTTGGTCATTTAGATTTTACTAGAAAATATTTACTAAGACAGAATTCTAGCACATGTAAAGAGGTGAGGGTCTAGAGTGGTTAAAAAAAATCCCAAGCTCGTGATTTCTTATGTTACAGTGAACACATTGCTGAAAGTGGTAGGGGAGAAACCTGGCTTAGCTAGTGGTTTAACTATACTAATTCTGATTCAAATTTTACATTGAATGAATGTAGCTCAGAGTACTCAGGTGATCAGGCACCGGCAACATATCTGAGGGAGGTACGTAACTTCACTGTCTCTAGCACAAAAAGATCGTATGATGTGGGTGGGGAGAATAAAACAGCCCAATCCATTAATTTTCAGAAAATACTGATAAGTAATTATAAAATACCTTCAAAGAAATATTGGTATGTGTGCATCCTGCATATCCCAAATTTATGTTTAAAAATCAGATAGACCCCTTATATTAAGCCAGACCCTTATTCCTCAAAGGTGTGTTAAAGAGCACCAATTAGGTTAAGCACAACAGGTAAAAATGTTTGTGGACAGCACATTTCAAAGATTGACACTGTATAATTTGCTCTCCTAGATTCACAATGCTGATGGCCCCAAAGTTTTTAAGTATTTCTACACCATGGGGATCAGTTTTATTCTTTAATTCAATATCTTACAGTCTTACATGAAAAGATTTTTAAATAATATTCATTCATTCACAAATCAAGATTCTGTGTAGTATCCTTATAGATGAATATAGATTAAAATGCGCAAAACGTCTCTATGTTCCATTATGACTTTCTAATCTCCATTATAATCTCTGTACTGACAGGTGAGATTGGATAATTGTAAAACTTTAAAGTGCCACTTCACTCTTACCTCCAACCTCATCAGTTCACAGCATTTTCTGACCTAGATTCTTTTCAGTAAACACAAGTCCAGAGGCTCATCACGCCTTCACCTCCAATGAAGTGACCCTGAAGTCTAGTGGGAACTTAGTGCTGGCCATGAAGACTGGGAACGGTACTGTTATCTTGAATGAATGAGAAGTATTAAGCTGCAGACTTGATTTCGTGCTTGCATATGTATTCATTCACTGTTCTGCTAGAATTTGCTGCTAGCACCTTTACTAGCATAGTATAGTCTAGCCAAGCGGTGGCAAACCTATGGCACATTTGCCACAGTGGGCTGTCCGTATCATTGAAAGCTCTAAAAAGTTTACCAGCACTGGTCTAGACTATTAGTTTGGTTTCAGATGCTTGATGACTTGGCCTCACTTTAGATTTCACTGACCTTGGAAATCTCCAGATCACAGCCGGCCTGTACCTGTGGTAATGAGCCTGGTCTGCTAACCCCAAAGCCGCGCTGCCCTATGTCTGAGCAACCTTGAGATCTTCTTCCAAATGCTTCTTAATCCAGTTGTTTCTACCTTCCTCTCCAGAGAACACAGGAGTTTGAAGATTAATGCTCTACAGGGAGTGTTTATTCTAATTTTGTACTAAATTCTCCGTATAAATTCTGTTCAAAAATATTTTCTGAATATATATCCTCAAGCAATTATTTGTTGCTATAATTGCTCTGAAAGTGCCTGCATGTCAGAAATTTTGAAAAAGGTCAGCTCAAATTAGAAGATATACCTGTTTTTATGTCTACTTTTCCCATTTCAACATTTATGCCAGAAAACAGAAGAAAAGAAAGATCGATCCCAGCAGCACTCTTTCTCTTAAAAACTTCCACATAGGGCTGGGGATATAGCTCAGTGGAATAAGTGCTTGCCTAGCAAGCGTAGGGTCCTGAGTTCGATCCCCAGTACCGCAAAAAAAAAAAAAAAAAAAACTTCCACATATAACTTTCTATAAATAGACTACTTTCACTATGGATGACAGATTATTGGGGGAGAAAAATGGCCAGTTTCTTAGCTGTGTGGCTTGTTTTCTGCTTGGGGTGGAACGGAAGTCTTGACTTCCTTTAAACCTGAAGAAATGAGCATTGTGGGGTTAATTCTGTCAGTACTGACAACACTGCTGCGTTGTGAGGAAACATAAAAGTAGCTACGTCAAGTAACCACTTGGCTAAATCTGTGTAAAGATATAAAACAAATGTACCTTCTGTGATCATTTGAGGGTGATTTCATAAGATCGTTTATAAAATTCCTATTGCAGAATTTCCGTTTTTGTTTTAAGCATGAGTTACAAACATTCCTTGTGCTCAGTACTAAGGGAGAGTTATGCGGATATTTACTGAGAATTGACAATATTATTATGCAAAGAGCAGGGCACTTTTATGGCAATATGAAGCTGCAAAAGTTTGCATCAATTTGAGTGAAAGAGAGCAGAAATACAGGGAAGTGAGAGAGAGCTCTTGACGGAACACGGGGTAGAACACAATGAAAATCCCTTCCTCGCTCTCCCCCTTTCCTCCTTCTCTGGTCCTCACCTGCTGCCGTCCACCTTACTCTTTTCCTGTTTGTGCTGCCATATCTCCATTTCCCGCAGCTGCTTCCCCGACACTCCCTCGCCGCTGCCCAGTGACATGTGCTTTCTGAGCTTGATAACTCAGTCTGCACAAGACAGTTGCTGCCCAGGCTGTAAAAGCTCTCTGGAAGTCAGTAATTTATCTCCTACTTCATTTGTCCCCAAAGGAAAGAAGAGCTGATTAAATACTTAGGAGTCACCCATTGGCTGGAGTGAATATGAATGACTTTTGTCTGGAGAGAGACTTAAATTAAACCTCAAAGAATGAAGCACAGAGAACTTTACCGCATGCTCTGATTCATCTTCCTCTCTTGCTGTTAGCATGGTGAGAAGGACTCAAAACTAAATGCATAAGAGCATTCAAACAGAGCTGTTAAAAGATATAAATAATATTTAGTTCTGTTTTACCATAGGAGAAATTTGATATTATCATTAAACACAGACATATAAGGCTCCCTCTAAATTATTGAATATGACATTTTATCTGTACTTCTTTTTATTTTAAAAAGAAAAAAAGTAAATGAAAAGATCAGTATTCCTGGAACCTTTGTATAACCTTCCTGGTTCAAGTAAGTTTTATAAATAAAATACGCTCAAGGAATTTGATACATTAAGGATATCGTGGCATTTCTGTGAATGCCCAACAATTTCAGACTGGAAACTCTTTGCTTTACAGCACTGGCAAATGTACAGTCAGACTCATCCATCATTATGTTAATGCTGACAATGCATAGCCCATTCATTTTAAAATGATGTGGAGTCAGTTAAGTATGATAATTAATCACAGTCAATTATTTATGTGGACTTGTATTAGTCATGTCCATTAATATCTAGTTAATTTAGGAGGAGAATTTGTTAAATGGATGGATTCTGACCAGCTAAATCAGTGACACCAATGAACAAAGGCTTTTTTCTTTTGTATCTTTTTTTTGGTCATAACATCAATTAGACTTTGGTTCCAGAAAGTGAATATTAGCAAAATATCAAACAATCAGAAGAACTCATGGTAAAATACTGTGTCTACTTTATAATAAGTGTAAAATTGTGTCTAGCTACGAACAGAATTTAAACACCTTACCTCATTCTCTAAGTAATAGAAGAGCTGAAAATAAATTATTGCCAACTAATGTAGGCATTTCATTTTGTATTTAACTCTATTTTATTATCATCTCAGTACCATTCAATATTCACAGTATGAATAGGAACAAAGAGTTATCTTCACCTTTCAAACATCTCTGTCTGTTCCCCCTCCACTGATTATCTTTGCCTGGCCTTAAAGCCACGCCTTAATTTGGAGTTTGCAAGTTAATTAAAATATCTTTCAAATAGTAATGGTACCGTTTGCATTTTAAGTAGCCTACATTCCTTGTTGATGTCTTTCAAATAGCGTATCACTAATAAATTTGCTTTTTATGTGCATTTTGTTTGTTGATAATTTCCTTTGAATTCAAAATTTTTAGGTGAATCTGCTTTGGTATATTTAAAGTTGGAGTGCTTTGTTTTGTTTTATATATGCTTCATTTTTTATTGTCATTCTTGAAGTAGGAGTGACTTGCAAAGAATTGGAAGGTAATATGGAAGGAAAATAAAGCCTCAAATAAAAAAAAACTATTTGTATTTTCTTATTGGAATTGTTAATATATTATCTTGCTTTGGATTGATTTTGAATCACCCAAAGATATTTGTCAACAATGATGGAAAATCAGTACTTTCTACACTCAAATTATCACTTCACTGTAAACTAGATCTCTTTTATATTTACCTGATCTGACTTCATAAATTAAGTAATTATACCCTTTTTTGCATATGAGAACCTGAGAGAAAATGAGAAGAATCATTTCATGACTTCAATCTAGTCATCCCTAAAAGAATCAGAATCCAAATTTTCTCACTTTATAGGTTTCTGCACCATGAGTCTTCATTAGAATGTAGTTTCTTTGTGTGTGACATGATTTATTGCACCAGCTATGCTCAGCAGGGTACAAGCAGAAAGCCATCTTTTCTTTAACCATGTTACTCTCATTTTGATTATCCTTTATCCATCACTGGCAAGGCTTTAAAGATAGCATAGTCTTTCTGATTATACTCAAATAAATTAGGTCTCAGCTCCAAATGTTAAAAATCCATTGCAGTCTGTCATCAAAGTTTTGAGTTTTTAGTTAGTTCAAAGTTTTTTCTTTCTTGCTTTTTGCTTGCCTTGTGTAGGAAATCCACAAATATAGCGTATTTGTGGGAATTTCACATTAAAGACCAGTTACATGGCAGGCACTCACTATATGAAGGATGTATTTCAGAGATCTAAATGGAGATCCTCTGTATGGGGAGCTTTATTTCACTTCCTTGTTATGGAAAAAAGAAACAGCTGGACAGAGTGTGCAAGAATGTAAATACTATGAAGATATTGGGAAAGTGCTGAGTTACAGAATTAATACAGTGGTCTTGGTGGGCCTTGTGGAGACCTTGCTATTTCATAAAAATGCAGGGATAATGTCAACGTTATCCATGCTAATGCTAGAAGGGGAGAACGCTAAAGGCAGAAGGAGCAGCTAGTGGACAGCAGACTCAAGGCAGTGAGAGGACCCCGTGACATTCCTGTAGCTAGGCGAGGTGGAGATGCAGGAGACAAGGTCATAGAAGCATGAAGGAACAGAGCATGCTGGGTATTAGCCAGTTTTTTCTCCAACAAGCAAATGCAGAGTTCAACCTAGGAATGCAACTTCCGGGAAACAGAACAATCTTTGAAAGAAAGGGGAAAGAGGACTATCACCTCTGTGAAAGAAATGAGGGCAGGAGGCAAAATCTGGCAGGAGCTTCCTTAATTGTGATTCACATCTAATATAGTTTTCACCAAACCAGTGGTGCACAGGAAAGATTGCTCCCATGAGGAGTCTTGCACTGGTCAAGAATAGCATTGTCCTTGTATGTCCACTCTCCATAATTTTCTGGCCAAGAACTGCCTGTGACGACTGTGGCTTCAGCGCTGCTGCGGACCATGATGATGCTGAAGGGATAGATTATGAACTGACTGTACTGCAGTTACTAGATGTCAAGTTATTTCTTAGAGGGAAATCTCAACAGTACACCTTCTTTTCCTCCCTGGGCAAGGATGCTATTGCATGGCTTTGCTTTCTATTCTAAGAGAAAGAAATCTGAGCAGGGGAGTACATTACCTGACTAACTTCTGAAGAGTCACTTTGGCTGTGTTGAAAATAAATTGTAGCAGGCAAAGGTAGAAGCCGAGAGTGAGTTAATGCAAGAATCCAAGAGAATTGATGGAAGCCCGAATCAGGGCAGTGGTGGCTGAGGTAGTGAGAAATAGTCCTATTCTAGAGGCACCATGTCGCCTACCTGCTTCCTCATGTTGCCGGCTACTTGAGTACTGCACCTCACATTTGTATGCCTCATATCGGCTGTCATAGATTCTTCTCTATTCATGCTAAGGAAGAAAAGAGGCAGAGAGGTCATAAAAAATCACTTGACTCCTGAAGTTGTAATCTGGTTTGATTTGTTCTATGGGTGACAGATGTCAAATGTTGTTGTTCTGTATCAAAGACATTTATTTTTTCTGTTGCTCCTTTGAAGTCCAACTGTTAGGTCCCTCCAATTGTACTTTCCTGGTAGGACCATATATCTCTAGTATCAAGTTACTTACATTTTTCCGTTGCTTCCTTCATCAGGGTGTTTACTGCACAACAGGCTTGCCTGGTAGAGGCTACTTAAGGTCTTTTCAAAGTAATTTACTACAGCACTAAAGGTTGTACACCAGTAAGTATGATCATTTTTGCCACATGCAAGCAAGTACAGCTTCCTTTTCTTCTTGTATTTTCACCTGTGAGTCTTGTGTCAATCTCTGACTTTGAACACTGAACAGTAGTCCAACTACTCAGGTGGTTCTCTCAGAGTATGCCTGTGTCATAAGGTAGAGTGCAAATGGCCCAAACTCTCTAGCTTTTCCTATGTCCACACTTCTTTTCAACTCTGTAGCTCCTTCTGCCAAAGGAGAGAGCCCATTACTCAACCCTTAAATATAAATTTAAATTTGGGTGGGCAGAAGGAATATGGGGTCAATAAGGCTAGGGCTCAAGTGACCATATGTATTTCCCCTTGCCTTCTTCTGAAGTTCATTTACTCTCTCCTTGCGAACAAGTACAGGCCAGCCCATCAGAGGATGAAAAATCACAGATATGTGTGATGTGCCTTACAGCTAAAGCTCCTGGAATAGCCTTTCCCATCTGACCAGACAGCTGAATGCAAATGCATGAGCACAGCCAAGAGGAGGAGACGAACAGCAGAGCGGCGCCTCAGTGGATAGACTGCAGAATCGTGAGCCAACTCAATATAGCTTTAAACCATTAACTTGTGGGGTGGTTGGACTATGTTGGGGAAGTAACCTCAGTGTATTAAGAGAAAAGACTATAACAGTATCATTCTTTGTAATGAATTCCTTATCTCCTAGTCAACACTTAAACTTTTCATGTAGCTTCCTCTCAGTGACAGCTTAAAGCCATGAACTTGATTTTGAGTGGTTACCACTTAGATTCTGAAAGGATGGTGAATGCTTCTTTCTACAATGCTCAGGCATGAAATAAATATTATTCTGAGTATTAAGGTTTCAACTACAAGTGAAATAAAAAGGAAAGTCTTGTTGTAGTGTCTTTTTAAATGTGCAAAGACCATGTATGCTTCAACCTTCAAGAGTCACAGATTTCAGGTAAAGGGTACGGGCTTCCAATTCCATCGGAACCAGAATATCTTAGTGATTAGCTAACTGGAAGACGTTATCTAGGTTTTCTTGATCTTCACTTCCTGCATGGGAATGAAGTAGTACCTGTCTCACTTGTTGCATGGGTTTAAACTTTTTGGTATTTTTTTAGTAGTACATGTTTATAGTATATGGTTGCGTTCCCTGTGGGGAATCGGTGTGTGTACACAATATTCATCCCTTTTCTCTTCCCCCTCTCTTTTCTCCATCCATCTCTTGATCCGCTTCCTTTTCTGTACATGTTTGCATACATAATGTTTACTTTCCTTGTAAGGACTTGGTTCATGTACGTTGAGATATTAATTCAGTGGACACTAACTCGTGAGCACAGTAAAAGGACGTGAAGAGGATGCAATAAAAATGTCAGAAGATTCAGTTTTCTACAATTTCTTTAGTTCCTGTGCTATATCTACTTATTATTAGCAATGTTGGGTGTATATGAATTTATGTGGCTTGAGAATGATTTAGTATAAAAGATCATAGGTCTAATGCAGCCAGACTGAGGCTTTGATTCTTAGCTTTAAATTCTGCAAATGGTTGACGGAAAGCTTCTGCTAGTAATTTTATATTTTCTTTTCTTTTCATCTACAAAGTCAACTATATAAAAATCAATTTTTTGGCCATCCATTTTAACATCTGAATGTATTGTTCATTAAGATTGTTAACATCCCATCACTACATTAATACTTGTTAACTTGTATTTTTTTACGAATTATCATATTTGAATTTACTAGGTGTACTATTAGTCTAATATTGATGCTGTTCAACACTAATAATTTTCATTTAATGATGCATATGACTCAATGCAAAAGAAATAATTACTTTAAGATTCTCTCAGCCAGCATTTATAACTACAGAGAGTAAGAAAATGCCTAGAGACATACAGCTCTGGATACCAAATATTAACTATATCTCAGTGATTTTAAAATATTTTTCTATCAGACCTAATAACGCTTAAATGAAGAGAATTATACAGAAATTCCTTAAATAATATATGACTAATCATCTAGTCCCAAGAGCTGAGAACATGTAAAAGAATTAACATTTTAGTTACAGTTGTGTGAACTTCATGTCTACAACACAGCAGAGCAGGCAACAATGCCAAATTTGTGTTTATTTGTTTATTTTGTACAAAATATCCTTTCAGTGTGAACAGTGAGTTCCTTTGCTCATTTTTTTCCTCCACAAGAATATACTCACCTTGGGGGCGGGGAAATAGCTCAGGGGCACAAGTGTCTGCCTGGCAAGTGCAAGGTCCTGAATTCAATTCCTGGTACACACACACACACACACACACACACACACACACACACACACACGCATGCACGCACGCACACACACACACACAAAGAATATACTCACATCATTTCAAATATTAGTACTGCAGATGTGTGTAACAGAACCAGTCTTATTCTTGGCAGCATCTTATCATTGATTACTCTGAGATGGTTTGATGGTTTGGCAGAGCATGAGCATAGAAGGTACAGCCGTTCAAATAAAACTTGTGAAAATTTTATTCATTTCCAAATAATCTTGCAAGTTCTTTATGGACATAAATTTTGTTAAGATACAGGTTAAGCTTCATGCAAATTTTAAGTTGTCCAATCTCCCTACTTCAAGTGTTGATAACCTGATGTACCCGAACATGTCTTTCCATGGTGATAGCCCACAAGAAAGAGCGTAAATTATTGTCTTATCAAAATGAAAAACTGTTTCTATAACATTTCATCCAGGCCCTGAGGGTAAAGCTTCCTACATCAATATTCCTGACTATGACTTGTCCATACATAATACAAATTTTACAAAGTCTCTTGTGCATATAATTTTAATGAAGGATCTCTCACTTTATAATCTCCTGGGACTTCTGTCTCCTGAAAACACACCCAATTAAATTTCAGTTTTGAAGTACTTCTAATATTTGAATGCAAACATAATGTTCTTTTTATTATTTTCTTTTCCAGACTATTTTATTGTTTTCTTTTTCTTAGGTTATAGTACGGATAACTAATGAACAAGAATGGTAATTTCTTTTTCCTTAATTAAATTTAATTTCTCTCACAAACACATGTTCTTTCATTCATGTGGAGAAATTTTATCTCATCTAGTTCAGCATTCAGAAAAATTAATACTAATTGTTCTCTGTCCTGGTAAGTGTAAGTTCTGTGGCCGCACTTGGAAGTGCTCTTTGTGTGGTCCTCTCTCCACACTAATTCCCTGCAAGACATTTTTATTCCTGCCTGGCATTTGGCTCATGATTTCCACATCTACATCACAGACATAAACAAGACAAAGCAAGAACATTAAAAGTGATACAGGGCTTCAAAAAAATGATGAGAATGAACAGTGATTGTTATATTACATATGGTTATCTTCAACTATGTCATTCAGATTACCAGATGTACAATTGGAAGATTGTTCAAACCATTAAAGAGAATAAAAGTTATTAAATAAAACATTAGAGATGATACAGAGTTTCACTAGACAAGATGGTAAAACTTCACCAAGGGTTGTTCCATTGCATATTGTTATCTTCAAATCAGTTGCTCAAATTACCAGATATAAGCATGCAAAATTGGTCAAACTATAAAAAAATTTTGAGCATTAACTGTCCTTTTCGTTAAACCACCAGACATCAGCAGTACAGTTATCCCAGCTATCCTTCTATACACGCACACACACACACACACACACACACACACACATCGCCTTCCTTCTTTCTTTTTGGTTCTTCCCCTCATCCCAGTTTTTCCTTTGAGTAATATTTTTCCCTTTCATATCATCTGTGGTACATTTTGAGTTTCACTTACTCTTTTAGGTTCCTACACCAGGGACACAATATGATGTTTACACATGTTAGTCTGATTTATTTCTCTTATGAGTATAGCCTCTAGTTGCCTCCATTTACCTATTAAAGCCCCAAATTTATCTTTTTATTAGTTGAGTAATACTCCATTGTATAAAAATTCCACATCTTTTTTACCCATTGCTTAGTGAACTGGCATTTGGTTTGTTTCCAAGATTTAGCTATGACAAATGTGCTGCTATAAACATGGGTGCACAGATATCACTGTGGAATGATGTTTTTAATTCTTCTGGGAAAATATCCAGAAGGGGAATAGCTGGGTTAAGTGGAGCGTCTAATCCTAGTTTTGTGAGGAACCTCCACACTAATTTCCACAATGGTTTCCCAATCTACACTCCCACCAACAGTGGAGAAGGGTTCCTTTTCACCACAGCCTCTCCAGCATTTGCTACTGGTTGATTTCTTGATGAGAGCCATTCTTCCTGGGGTGAGATGGAATCTCAGTATTGTTTTAATTTGCATTTGTCGAATGACTAGTGATGTTGAACATTTTTTCATGTATTTGTTCGCCATTAGTATTTCTTCATCTGAGAAGTGTATATTCATCTCAGATGCTCATTTTTGGATTGGTCTTTGAATTTTGGGGGCTTGATTTTAAAAAAATTCTTTATATTTTTCCAGATAGAAGTCCTTTGTCTGAGGGGCAGTTGGCTAAAATTTTTTCCATAATTCTTGAGTTTTCTTTTTACTCTATTGGTGATTTCTTTTGATGTGCAAAAACTTTTCAATAACATGAAATTCCATTTGTTGATTTTTTGAAGTATTTCCCTTGCAGGTTTTTTTTTTTTTTTTTTTTTTTTTTTTTTTTTTTTTTTTTTTTTTTTTTTTTTTTTTTTTTTTTTTTTTTTTTTTTTTTTTTTTTTTTTTTTTTTTTTTTTTTTTTTTTTTTTATGAACAGTCTTCCTATCCCTATGTCTTCAAGATTTTTGCCTACTTTGTCTTGCAATAGATTTAGTGTTTCTGTTTTAATGTTTAGATCTTTGACCTATTTTGACTTTAGTGAATAGTGAAAGATATTTTCCTATTCTGTTTTGTGTTTTGTTTTGTCTCACTGAGACAAGAGCTCGCTGTGTAGTTCAGGCTGGCCTGGTGATCACTTTGTAGCCCAGGGTGGTCTCAAACTCGCAACAGTCTCTTGCCTCAGCTTCCCAAGTGCTGGGATTACAGGTGTGCGCCACCATATCCAGTTTGCTCCTATATAATTTCTAACAGACATTGCTCCTTTTAGAGACTCTGAATCTCCTATTATAATCTATTCTTATCTTTGGGCATGAAAGATGTATCCAAAGGGTGAGCACTGACCATCGCCAAATGATGGAGCTGCATAAAACTATATGAAGCAGCCCTGAGTAGGACTTAAATTAAACAACTAGCTTTTTATTGCTTACGTATGAATCTGTCCGAAGCCTGGGCCTCTTGCTTGGAAGTGGGCAATGGACTTACGGTAAGTGGAGCTCTGTGAGTCATTAATCCCTACCGAAACCTGCGAGGCTGGATGAAGCCTGAAAGCCTTGAAGGAAAAGAGAAGATCACAGCCAAGAACGCCTGGATCTGATCTCAACTAGATAAAGACTATAGCCTCAGGCATCTCACTCTCAATTCCTGGTAAGGATTGCCGCGCGGTGAGGAGCTTTAGTCTGCGCTGGCAACCATGCCGTCTAAGGGCCCGCTGCAGTCCGTGCAAGTCTTCGGTCGCAAGAAGACGGCCACAGCCGTGGTACACTGCAAACGGGGCAATGGCCTCATCAAGGTGAACGGGCGTCCCCTGGAGATGATCGAGCCGCGCACGCTGCAGTACAAGTTACTGGAACCTGTTCTGCTTCTGGGCAAGGAGCGGTTTGCTGGTGTTGACATCCGTGTCTGTGTGAAGAGTGGTGGCCATGTGGCCCAGATTTACGCTATCCGCCAGTCCATCTCCAAAGCCCTGGTGGCCTATTACCAGAAATACGTGGACGAGGCTTCCAAGAAGGAGATCAAAGATATTCTCATCCAATATGACCGGACCCTGCTGGTAGCTGATCCCTGTCGCTGCGAATCCAAAAAGTTTGGAGGCCCTGGTGCGCGTGCTCGTTACCAGAAATCCTACCGATAAGCCCACCATAAGAATCACCTCTGACCTTTGTAATAAACATGGAATTTTAAGGTTGAAAAAAAAAAAGTTACTATCTTACTTGGAGAAGCCCTTGAGTGATTCCCCTTCTTTTGATAAGTAAAATAAATACAGGCCAGGGAGAGAAGGTCTCCATCTTAGCCCTGAGAGAATCTGGAATTCTGTGAGAGGGCTTTGATCCTCCTGGAGCCCTGAGATCATTCCATTTGCCTCTTTTTATGTAACCTTCACAGTACACTTGTTTGGGAGATTGTGGATCTGAGCCCACAATAATTGCAAGATATTATTAACCCAATAACGAAACACACATTACTTCAAGGTTGTGACACATAGTACCTTGTGTGAATATTTTACCTTTGTGCACACTCTTTTAGAACATCAAGACTGGCTTTTTAAGTTAGGAAAGAAGCCTCTGGATTATTTATATGTCCAACAGATTAGTTTTCTCTCTTTGTCATATGTTCTCTTGCTGATTCTAATTTTCTTCTCTTAGAGCAACCATTTTTGTAGTCATTAATACTATTGCTCTTTTTTAATCCTCTTTGAGGCCCGTGTATGGTCTAATAATTTGCTGAATCTTTTTTCCTTTTCTAGCAAATAGATCTGTAATTTTTAAAAGGTAGAGAATTCATCCTGGACTCAAGCAGGACAAATGAAGCAAACTACAGGTGATTGGTGAGTGTATTCGAGGCCCTTACTTTTCAGCTTCATCCATTCACCTTTGTAGTGCATCATGGGAATGTCCTTCTTATCTATTCAGGTGGCTTATCTTTTCTTTCTATTTGTTATTCACAAGGCTCCTGAGCCAGAGGAAATGCCTAGCAATACTTATTTGTGGATTATTGACAAATTGTTGCCTTCTGCTTTTCTGTCTCCCACTTGCATTTCCTCATAGTCTCTTGCAAACATTGTGGGGTGTTAGGAACTATCATTTTCTAGGCAGGGATCATCTCCCTACAGAAAAAAATGAAGAGAAAATGTTGATACAAATAGTTTGTTTCTCTCTTTCTACTTATTGCCCCCTTTTCCCCTATTAACTGAGATTGATATTGTAAAATACTTAGTTATATCTTGTCAACTGGAGAGTCAAGGAAAGACAGATTCTGTAAATGCCTTTACTTCAGTTACAGCACTCTGTGGTGTCTCTGAACTCAAGCCTACTCTAAAAATCAACTAGAAGATTTTAAGTGTATACCAAAGCTCCATTTTAGGTTCTGCAAACAGTTTAAAACTTAGTTCTAAATGTTAGCCATGATAGTTTTCAATTCATGTCCCATAACTCATTTATCACAATGAAATCTGATCTGGAAACTCTGTAATTCCTGTCTCAGTGTTCCTGTCAACAATATTCTTAATCACAAGAGAGGAAAGAAAGATATGTTTACTTTATCACTACTAACTAGAAGATCATATGTGGCCTTAGAAAATTTCCTCATTGAAAAGATTACCTTCTTTTTCTTGAGGTCTTCCTTGGTGTTCTCCTTTACTAAATGATGTTACTTTGCTAGTATCCTGCTTCCAAAACTTACATGCTTTTCCATAGAAGGACAGCTGTCTAAATGCCTCCTTGCTTGTCTTATGAATCAGCAGGAAAACTTTAGGAAAACAATATTTTTCTTTCAAAATTGGATAGCCTTTTAGAATTGTGATTTTCATCCAAACTAGAATTTATGTTTGAGGACTTATACAGAGATTTCAGTTCTGGATTCTTTATGTCTTTAATTCACTTAAAAATTAATGAAAATATATGTTATGAATTCTCAAGAAAAATGTTTTAGTGACTAATAATTTGTCTAGATTTGGAACTGCAGAATTTGGCAGTGATTCTTCTATTTTTGCTGGTCCACATGTTTAACAAATTATGTCTCATCTTTCTAGAGAGACCTGGTTGCTCAGCTATGAATGAGTTCAGCATTCAATAATCTTTCTGCCTGTCATATTTTCATGCGAAATCAATATACACGCTCCACAAACTGGGAATACTGTGAGATTCATTACCTATAGGCTGCCAACTATGAAAATTCTGAAGAAGTGAAAATAGATTAGTGTTATTAAAATGCATCAGCAAATTATTCTTCAGTACTTGCTTTAAAGCAGGAATTGCCTCAAGTGACTTTCTCTTTCACCAAAGGCCACTCTACCTCTCTTCTATAGCAAACGTAATCAGAATTACTATATTGCGGAATCCTTGCCACTGTTAACCCTAAGGCAAAGATTCCTCATTGCTTTCCAACTGTATTGTATGCAAGTGTCCTTTGCATTTCTAATCAATAACAGCAAGGAAAGATTCAAGTAGAATATTATACGGTGGTAGACAGAGAAGATGTCCAAAGAGGAAAGGATGGTAAGAAATTCTGCAGTGCCTCTTGTTGAAAATTGCAGATTGATTATTCTTGTGCCTGCGCTGGGAGCGTAACACTGCTCATCTTCCACAGGAGAAACAGAAGGGAATTTAGCCAGATGTCACAGAAAGTACAAGGAGAGGATGAAGCGTTCAAAACAAAGCCTTTAGTGATGCAGGCTAGCGCTAACAAAAATTAATTATACTGTGCATAACCTGAAAGACTAAGCAATGGAGACATTAATGTCAAAATGTAAGGCTCCCTGCTTTATGTAACAAAGGAGATGTACTAGTGGAAGGGTTACCGTAAAAAGTCAGTGGGCTTTCTAGTGTTGATAACGGCGCCTGTGCAGTGTTCACTCCGCACACACACTCTTCTACTTGCATTAGCTCACTTAGTGCTTACACCATCTTTTAGGGTAAGAGCTAAAATTTCTGAGGTCATTGACAAGACTCTACATCTCCTTTGACCACCTGATGTCAAGGGAAGCAGTTTGTCTGATTTCTAGGATTTTTGACAGGTTAGTGTATTAAGAGAATAAATGTAAATTTATCTCTTTTTCGGACTTTGAGCTAAAGACAAGAGTAATGAATTAAGCCCAAGTATCTCTTGGGCTGTGCTAAGTTGCCAAAATATCAAAATGGGCTATGCTAACAGGCATGTAATGAGTTCCATGATTATTGACTCAGCAAGGCCTCAAGGGCAAGGGAAGACAAAACGCGGGATTTAGTAGAATATTTCAGAGAGCAAGAATAAGAATTTCTTGAGGAGTTCCGGGGAAGATGGCGACCAGGTGAGCAGCAAGGGAGCGAACCTCCTTAATAAACACCACCAGCTCGAGACAGACTTGGAGAGCGTGAATGCCGGGACCTCGGCTGGGAAGTTTAAACTGGGCGTATTTCTCTGAGATGCCGGGGGAGATGTGGTAGGGCGGACCAGGCTGCCGGGGCGAGACGTGGGAAAGCCCCAGACGC